>JAVDOI010000142.1:0-50000 GCA_032191485.1 Leptoclinus maculatus
CCCGCTCCCTCCCCCTCCCTCCCCCTCTCTCCTCCCCTTCATGAGGTTCGGACACACTTTGAGGGAGTTATTCTCGTCTCCTTTGTCATCACGTCTCTCTTCCTCCTCTTCATTTTGAGGAGGCTATTCTGGCCTGAGACCACCGAGATACACCCCCTCACCCCACCACCTCCCTCGCCCACACATTACTACTCCCCCCCCCCCCCCCCCCCCCCACCACCTCCACCACCGCTGGGCTACATTAAAGGTAGGGATGGCTGATGCATGTAGCGTTAAAGGGGCGGGCGGCCCAGCAGCGCTGCCGTGTCTGGGCCGGGGCCCGGCTTCATGAAATATTGACGGTGCGAGTGTCCCTTCCAGGAGCTGGCTCGCTCGGTCTTGGGAGGAGGAGGGAGGGGGGGTGGGGGGGGGGGGGGTGGGAGGGAGCAGGAGGGCCGCATTAATATTTCAGACTGCAATCTCCTGCTTGACAAACTCTCCACGTGATTGGGTAGAAAGCTGCTTGCATTGCCTAGCGAGCACAGCCCTCCCCCCCCCCCCCCCTCACAATCACCCCTTCCTCCCCTCTCTCTCTCTCCCTCTCTCTCTCTCTCCTCTCTCTCTCTTAACATTCTTTCTTTTCCTCCAGCCTCGCTCATCCTTTTTCTGTTTTCTTCCTCTCACCTCCTCTTTGCTTTTTTTTTTAACCAGATTTTGAATACTGGGTAATCGTCGTGTCTTGGTGGCGTGTGACTGCCGAGGAATGGGAGGGGGGGGGGGGGGGGGGTTAAGGGGGGTCGGCGGTAATTAATTACGGCCAGTGATTTTGGCCAGCCCCGGTAGTTGTGGGCCCCCCGCGCTCGGCTGGCCGAGGCCTCCAGGGCCCCTGCCCGCGGGTCCCCGCCGAATGAAGTGGCATCCATTTTTTATGAAGAGCAGGTTATCCTATTTAGTCAGATTAAAACAGGCGAGGAGGAGGAGGAGGAGGAGGAGGAGGAGGAGGAGGAGGAGGAGGAGGAGGAGGAAGAAAGGGGACACATCCAGAGAGAAGACAGAAAATAATAAAACCTTCCTCACATTTTCCGCTCTATTCCTCCCCCCCCCCCCCCCTTTACTGTCTACTTTACTTTACTCTCCTCACTCCAAAACAACCTCCCCCTCTCCATCACTCCCACCTCACCCCCTCACCCCCTCACCCCCCCCATTAACCTGGTTATGGGTGCAGAGTGCTTTGCTGACCCAGGTGTGGCTCAGCGATGGAGTGAAGATGAAGTCTTAACATAAACACATCCCTGTGTCGAATTATTTTAATATCACATATTTACAAATATCTCCACGAGGGAGAAATATTAATGTGACGGAAATTTGCAGCTGAGAAAATTAAATTCTGCTGTAAATAATTTAGCGACAGCAACCGTCTCTGCCACCGCTTCACGTTGGACTCTTTGGTTTTCATGGGAGATTATTTCTTGCTCTGTGCTGCTGCTGTTAGTGAAGAATGTTCTCCAGACACGGCAGCTATAGGGGGGGGGGGGGGAGTCCACAGCTTTTACATCTATAAGAGTATGCACAGCATGTATGTGCTCATGCACATTTCATATTGACACATGCCCCTCCAGCCTCTCCTCCCCTCCGCCTGACCTCGTCCTGTAATCTAGCAGCTTCATGAGGAGAGGCTGCAGACTGAGGCTGGGTAAATGCTTAAAGACCGGCTGCCAGGATAACTTACCCTCCTCTGGGCTGTGGAGGTGTGAGGGATGTATAAAAAGATCCACTCCGCCTGGACTTCATCACACCCCCCCCCCCCCACGGTGGGCAGCGAGGAAAAGAAGAAACCAACCCCGCAAAAACAGCCTGGAAGCCGGATGAATTAATAACACTTCTTTCATTTCCTAAAACATTTAGGTGATCAGCAGCAAAGAGGAGGAATCAGAGAGCAGCTGTGTGAAATGTGACTTCTCCACTTAAAGCAACACCATTTCTACAACGTGGCTTCACGATCACGCATTGAAGACAATGTTTAGAACTTTCCTCCAGTTGTGTTTGACGGGTCGATGTCCGAACACTTTATCACGTTGAAATGTTCCAGAGGTGGAGGACTCGTTGGACCGTGTGAACTCAAGTAGCAACGCTGGTGTTCCAACAGTACCAACATCATCCATATGCAGATGATGCTCGGCTGATGATTGACACATGAGTCAGCAGAATGCGTAACCTCGCGAGCCAGAAGACATTGGTTGCTCTGAGATTGTTCCTTCATAACAGTCGGCCCACATTGCGTCGCCCTGAGGCGGTTGGCTAGTTCACCGACATGGTGATCGGTGATTGTTGGGTTCAGGTTTGGGTTCAAGTGAGCGCCTCGTTAAACTGACTATAATGACAGAGATGAACTTACAGAAGAATGATCAGCTGACGAGTCATTGTTTATCTTTCGGCCTCTTTGTATCTGACGACGTCTACTTTAGGATGAAGGTTTATGATCACAGGAAGAGACAGAAGTTCTTCTTTGGATGAGACTGGTGTCCTCTCCTCATCTCCTCTTCTGTTCCTCTCCTCTACACTTTCTTTTGTCTACTCTTGTTATTTTCTCCATCTCGCCTTCATCCCCGTAGCCTCCGTCAGCCCCACTTCACCCTCCCCCCAATCATCTCCACCTCCTCCTCCTCCTCTTCTTCTTCTTCTTCTTCTTCTACCTGTCTGCCGCCCGCTGTGGGAGGTTTCTGTTAAATGATGCAGGAGGCGGCAGACAGAACTGTAACATGGCAAAGCCAATGGCACGTAAAGAAAACTAGCATGGCCAGCATGAAACATCCTCCTGGGGTTGGAGGTGGAGGAGAAGGGCAGGTGAGGGCTGACAGAGGAGGGGCTGAGGAGAAGGAGGAGGCAGAACTGTGAGCGTTATAGAGGCGAAGAAACGGAGAAGAAGAAACACACGGTCGGTGGACGTCTCTTTCCCCATGTAAGTCTATGGGAAAAAGTATCGTTTGGGGGGCGTCACATGACGGTCCAGGAAATTGCAATTCTGCTTCGGCCGCTATGAAAAGGTGGCCTTCAAAAAGCCCGGTAGCTCTGCCTTGCTGCTCGGGTCACGTGACCCTCACCTTCAGCATCGTTCTCCAGAGGAGGAGACGAGGAAGTGAGGATGATGACAGAGGGAAGAAACAGAGACGAGGGACGAAGATGAAGGCGAAGGAGAAGAAAGAAAACACAACACACACTCTTGACCTTAACCTCTGAGCAAAGCACCAAGCTGGTCTGATCTTTGCTTCAGTCCACACACACACACACACACACACACACACACACACACACACACACACACACACACACTCTCTCCCTGCAGAGCTGCCTGGGTAACAGAAATCATGACTCTCTGTTAGTGTTAGTGCTCCGAGTCCAGCCATGCAGATGATGTAAGGAAGGAGCTTGGGAACACACACACACACACACACACACACACACACACACAGATTCACACACGTCAGTGAATTTCCTAACGGCCGTGTTTTAAAGGACAAGGCCGGTGGGACAGTCAGTGAGCGAGAATCAATGAGGAGGCTGGGACTCCCTGTGTGTGTGTGTGTGTGTGTGTGTGTGTGTGTGTGTGTTGTTGTGTATCACACAAGAAAACACACTTTTGGACCGACAGAGACTGTTAGAAACGTCTTGAAATAGGAGCTGAATGAAGGGCAGTAGCAGACCAGCGCCCCCTTGTGAAGGGCAAATAACGGATTTTTGATTTTCTCAAACTAGAACCAACGTTACGAATTTGAGGTGATTTGTTTTTGGTTCAGTGTTACGAGGTTATGTTCTTGTTCCTGTTTGTTTATCTGTTTGTTCAGCTCGGTATCATGGCAGACATAGTCACAAAACAATCACTCTTAACCGAACTGTTGGTTTCGAAACACGACTTTCAACAGAAGACCGGTGTTCGACACCACGTTGTGGTTTTGTCGCCTAAACCTAACTGTTGGTTTAGTCGCCTAAACCTAACTGTCGGTTTAGTTGTCTAAACCTAACTGTCGGTTTAGTCGCCTAAACCTAACTGTCGGTTTAGTCGCCTAAACCTAACTGTCGGTTTAGTCGCCTAAACCTAACTGTCGGTTTAGTCGCCTAAACCTAACTGTCGGTTTAGTCGCCTAAACCTAACTGTCGGTTTAGTCGCCTAAACCTAACTGTCGGTTTAGTCGCCTAAACCTAACTGTCGGTTTAGTCGCCTAAACCTAACTGTCGGTTTTGTCGCCTAAACCTAACTGTCGGTTTAGTCGCCTAAACCTAACTGTTGGTTTAGTTGCCTATGATGGGAGCTTCTGGACACATTTAAATCCTTTCAGCTCTCGTTTGGTCTCCACCAACTTCTTCGGAACATTTTATCATTTTTAAATGTTCCGTTTCTTTGACAGCTTGTCGCTGACTTCGCCCGTCTTTAATTCAATATAATTAAATTTATGTTGTATAAACCCCAAAATCACAAATCAGAGAGCTGTAGAATCTGTACACATACGACATCCTCTGTCCCGGGACCCTCACAGCGGGACAACTCAAAAGAAGAAGACCGGGACGGACAGAAGTGTGAAAGATGTTTCATGAGTTACAACACATTCTATGCATAAGACATGAATAATTCAGATAATGAGAGTAGTGAGCAGAATCATGATGGAAGAATTACGACTACGAATAATAACAGCAGCCGTGGATATAATAGAGTAACAATGATAATAGAAGCAGTAATGGTAATAATAATAATAATAATAATAAATAAATAATAATAACAATAATTCTCATTAAATAGTGCACTTGTATGCAGACTGTGTATCTGTTTCCTCCTCTGATCCGAACCCTTCCACAGGATTGTAAACATTTGATGTTATTAAAATAATAATGAAGTTGGAGGACTCTGTGATGTCTAGTTCAGCCTGTGTTTTGCTGTAAATATTAAATATGAATGCACCGATCATCACATCAATAGGTTTAAGGTGTCGGCGTTCTGACTTCAGCCCACGACGGTCAAGTTGCTGTTTGAACTTTCAGCACTGATTGAGTTTTGGTTGGTGGAGGAAACGAGAGTGAATATAGATTCTCTAAAGAGGTTAAAGCCGAGAACACACACACACACACACACACACACACACACACACACACATGCATGCGTTCTGCGCTTAACGTCCCCACAGACTCGTCTCATCCGCGGACAGAACAGCCACATGTGTAGTGAAGATCTCTGAGTCTCCGTCCGGCCCGGTGGGACAGCTGCACACTGGTTTCAGACCATGTGGACGGCAACACATGAATGCTTCTCAGTGTACATGATGGTTCTCCATACGATGTGTTGAACACGCAGAATTGTCACGAACACAAACACACAAACACAAATGTTGTGTGTTTGACGGAGTAACAAACCGTTTCATGTGTTTGTATTGAGAAGAAATATCTCAGAACCTGAGCCGGTGAAACTGAAGCTACCTGCGTGACGAAGTGACTGAAGTTTCCCAGACATTCATGTGTTTTGGCAGTCTATGTGTTTTTAACATGTTTTCGGGGGCTAAGGACTCCAAACCCCCGAACCAGCACGTTAACTCTCAGCCGCAGTGAAAAGAACATGAACAAAACCCCATCAAACTGGAGGTAAGATGTTTTTACTCCCCAACCACTCAGGACCAGATTACTCCATTAATGGACCTGCCTGCCTCTCTTTCTCCCCCCCCCCACCAACACTCTTACAGTACTCTTCCACCTAGTGAATTATGAATGGAGGGGCCCCTTGTTTTTCTGCCTCTGGCCGGCCCGGTGTCCACTCAGTGCACTCTACTGTACATGCACACATCACATTTAAACACAAAGTGGGACGGAGCGAGGGATCGGATCGGATCGATGGAGGTGAAGTTTGACACAACTGTACGACTTCCGAGATGATCGCAGTCACCTGTCCGGGACGTCCAACGAGGACAAAAGACACTGAGACAAAAGTCAGGACTGTACAGTCACAACGAAGGATTTGTTCATTTCCTCCAGCAGTGTGGTTAGCTCCACTCAGACTGCAGGATGATCACATTCGTTTCTTAAATCAGACTGTTGTGTGTCCAGACGTCACTAACCTGTCTCAACAACATAGATGTCAGTAACAACGCAGCTGCGATGGCGACGCAGGCTATAGCATTCCAACGTGGAAGCATCATGTCATCCTCCAGAAAAACAGGATCTGTAACGATCATCTCAGACCTTCTCCAAATGTGACTTTCTAAATCCAACCTGGATTTACCAAAATAAAACATGTTTGGGCTGACAGTCTGAACAAGACCTTAGAGATATCCACCCTCAGCACCAGAGGCCCCATCACAATCAAGGGGAGTGATACAAAACACCTGTAACCAGTGTGTGAACACGGGGACCCCTTGATTCATACTTCAGACCTCCTGAAAGCCACGATTACAACATGTCGGTGGGTCTTTAAAAGCACAAGAAAATGATTTGTCACTTGCAATTGTCACTAAAATGTCTTCAAAGCTTACTAAGGCCCAGATCCTTTGTGGCCCTAGTTGGACCCTTTGTGGCTCTAGTTGGACCCTTTGTGGCTCTAGTTGGACCCTTTGTGACCCTAGTTGGACCCTTTGTGGCCCTAGTTGGACCCTTTGTGACCCTAGTTGGACCCTTTGTGGCCCTAGTTGGACCCTTTGTGGCCCTAGTTGGACCCTTTGTGGCTCTAGTTGGACCCTTTGTAGCTCTAGTTGGACCCTTTGTGGCCCTAGTTGGACCCTTTGTGGCTCTAGTTGGACCCTTTGTGGCCCTAGTTGGACCCTTTGTGGCTCTAGTTGGACCCTTTGTGACCCTAGTTGGACCCTTTGTGGCCCTAGTTGGACCCTTTGTGGCTCTAGTTGGACCCTTTGTGGCCCTAGTTGGACCCTTTGTGGCTCTAGTTGGACCCTTTGTGGCTCTAGTTGGACCCTTTGTGGCTCTAGTTGGACCCTTTGTGACCCTAGTTGGACCCTTTGTGGCTCTAGTTGGACCCTTTGTGGCTCTAGTTGGACCCTTTGTGGCTCTAGTTGGACCCTTTGTGACCCTAGTTGGACCCTTTGTGGCTCTAGTTGGACCCTTTGTGGCTCTAGTTGGACCCCCTTTGGTTCAATCTGATCTGGTGCCTTTCGTTAGAATGGCAGCAGGACAGGACGGAAACGAAAAAAATCCATTTTAAATACACACTCATCTGTGTTTACGTCAGTTACCAGGAGCAACAGCGGACGCATTCGGCTGAAAGTCACCAGTTCTGTTGAACTTCAGTCCGCTATCGACTCCAACCGAACGTGAAACAACCAGACGCTTTGATTCTAACAGTTTTAATTGGTTAGTTTTACCGTTAACTCGTCTGGTTTCATATTTATGATGGCGTAGACCGTACTTAACTTTAAGTCCGCCAGACGGACCCGATAGACCCGATAGACCCGATAGACGGACATAAAGAACTCAATAAGACGGCGCCTCATTGGCCGCAATTATGTTGTGTCATGTGACTCACAGTGTCCTCCTTTAACGAGGCCTTTGCAGCGCTAATGATGAGCCGCAGCCATAATTAGCCTCATTAGAAGGCCTTTCAAAGTGTTTAGATTAGCTTAATTAGCTTTGGTACGCACACACACACACACACAGTAACAAGCATGCACGTGCACACTTGGTCCTTGTAGACCCGGCCTCAAGCTATTGCGCTCGCAGAAAGCTGCTGGTTTTAAAAGTTAAATGCCACTGTGTAAATATATTTGCAGCCAGGGGATATCCAGGGAATAATCAACTTTTAATTTAGCTGCTAATCTATAGTCGCCGCGGTGCTCGGCTGCCTCCCAGAAGTCATTTGGAGGGAAAGAAGAGAGAAAGAGAGCTGAACTGCTTTAGAAATCATTATCAGAGGTTTTCTTAGACTTTCTGTCCCGAGGATATCTGAACATTCGTGGAATTACAATAAGGGGGAAAATCAAAAAAGAAAAAGACGGATGAGAGGGAAGATTTTGAAGATGTTCCGCCTGCAGAAGTGCGTCTCGCTCCCTCGTTAACTACAGCAAAGTTGATGCAATCGCATATTAAGTCGGTCAATAGACTTCATCAATGCCAGCATCCATTAATGGACAACAGCCGGCAGCACAAAGCTGGAGACGAGGCTTCACACGTAGATCTGGTGTAACTTTTGTCTGTTTTTATCATTTCCAGAATGAGAACAAGAAAGAATTAATGTTTTTGGTTCCTGTGTACAGAACTCATTTTCACATCATTAAATCACCGTATTTACGTTATTTTCCTAAATTCGCTCAAAACGTCTTTTATTTGGTGTAAATTGTAGCTTTTAGGCCTCACAGACAAACACAATGTGTAAAACAATCCTGTGTGTGGAACACGTTACAAATTGCACCTTTAAAAAGAACTGTGATCTCATGCTGTTCTGATTAATAGGAGGCTTAATGGGATTAATGAGGAAATGCAATTAGCATAAACCGGGTGGTGTGTTTGGTGATTCAGGGCTCCTGGATGGTGGCTGGTTGCTTAGGAATGCAGAAATCAAAGACTGTGGGTGAACAGGGGTGTGTGTGTGTGTGTGTGTGTGTGTGTGTGTGTGTGTCTGTGTCTGTGTGTGTGTGTTCAGCTCCTCAGAGGGACTCAGCAGGAAGGAGAGCGGAGCATTGCTGGAGAGACGATGGAGGGAGGGATGAAGAGATGAAGATTCAAACGCTGCAAAAAGTGAAGGTAGAATAAAAAACAGCGATTTGATCCTGAAGTCATTTACCTCTTTGAGTTCAAGCTCGTCAGCATTTACCCACAATCCACCAGCAGCAGTGGCATGAAACTCAAACACTGATCAGACCGAGACAGAGTTTCAGAATGACATTGTTGTTTTCTTCAAACAATAGAAGAATCATTTTGTTTCTAGACTTCTGATCTTTGTTTTTCTTCTTTTTGTTTTTAAGTGAAACACATCGACCTCCGGACCCCACAATCCACAGACGTCTACGATCTGAGATGAGAGGTCCTAAGTGGTTCGTTTTCAGCGCAAAGCACAGAACGCACAGTGAGGAGATACAGTATTCACTGAAAACAGTGTCTTAGATTTAGAATCGCTCTTTAGGGGGTCATTGACCATGATATCGATTCCGGGAGTACTGTGCAGGCTCAGGGGCCTAAAGTGTCAGGGGACCCCCTGACCTTCACCTACGAAATGTCACTCAAAGGGACACGTACCAACCAGGAAGAGACTCAAAATGAACACAAAGAGACTCAAAATGAACACAAAGAGACTCAAAATGAACACAAAGAGACACAAAACAACTACAAAGAGACACAAAACAACTACAGAGAGACTAACAGCAACTATGAAGAGGGAAAACAACAACACAAAGAGACAAAATGACTACAAAGAAAAACAAAACAACTACAAAAAGGGGCAGAACCACCTCAGACAAAACAAACAACTACAAAGAGACAAAACACAACTGCAAAAAGACAGAATCACTTCAAAGAGACACTAAACAGCCACAAAGAGACAAAATGATTGCAAAGAAATACAAAACAACTACAAAGAGACTCACGGTGACTATTAAACAGGGAAAACCACAGTAAGAGGCCAAATGACTACAAAGAGGCACAAAACAACTACCAAGACTCACAAAACAGCAACAAAAAGAATCTAAAGACCGATGAAGTCTGAGTGTCCTGCTCCTCTTTAGATGTGCTGGAGCCTTTTGCATCTCAGGGGCCCCAATGTCTAATAATCCGCCCAAATCAATAACCACAAAGAGGTCGGAGAAGAAGAGAAACAGTAGAACGACATGAAGACACACCTGCAGAGAGAGATCCAGTGAGCTTCATTTTAAGAACATTTTCATAACTTGACATTTTTTGCAGCCCAGCCTGCGGTGAAGAGGCCAGGGGCTTCATTAGAGAGATCTGGAGGCCGACCCTATCAGCCCGGGGGCAGGCAGGAGGTGGTGGTGGTGGTGGGGGGGGGGGGGGGGGTCTATAGCTAACCGAACGCCCGTCTCTCCACTGGAGACGGGCTCCCCTGGGCTCCCCACGACCGACCTCCTGCTTCTGTGGATGGGCCAGAAAAATCAACGGCGTTAGCCTTTGAACAACCTCCTCCTCCTCCTCCTCCTCCTCCTCCTCCTCCTGTCTCTCCTCCACGCTCTCTCTCTCTCTTTCTCCCTCTCTCTGTGGGCCCTAATGAATCATTCATTTAACCCCTCCACCACCTTCAACACCACCACCAGCGCTAACCACCCATCTACCCCGTCCTACGCTTCCTTAACACATTCTTTTTTCTAAATGTGTTTCTTGCTGCTCTCCTATTTCATAGCAAGTGCGAGAGTAAGAAGAGCGTCTCTGGGTGGCAGCACGGTGGTGGTGGGCACGGAGAGGGACCGGCAAACAACAAAGGGAGGAACAAACGCCCATTTGTGTCACAGATCCCTCCGTGTATCCCATTAAAGGCAATGTTTGACAAATTACTTTACACAGCTTGGATGTTGATTTGCCGTGTGTGTGTGTGTGTGTGTGTGTGTGTGTGTGTGTGTGTGTGTGTGGCGGTAAGAAGACGAAGCACTTGTCAGACACACACACTCTCTACGCTGAAGCGCTAATGAGGGCGAGATGGTAGGAAAGCCCTTTAAATGAGGTGTAGAGCTGCAGAGGAAGAAAATCAATTACAGCCCTTATTATCTCGGAAGAGTCGTTAATTTAATGGAATAATTGGTCGGGACACGCCGGAGCTAATTGCAATGATGAATCCAAATTTCTCACATGAAAGGGGAAGTAAATGAATCTAGATGGCGCACTTGAAAGGCTCGCACGGATCTGGGGACGGTTCCAAAGATGGGTTTTTTTTTTATATTCTTCAGGGTTTGTTTTCCCTGGGCTCCGACTCACAGGCCGCTGTGAAGAAAACAGGCTTGATTCAATTGGAGAGGAGGTCTCTCTTAACTCGGCTAGAGGAGGAAGAAGAGGAGGAGGAGAGATGGCAGGAGGAAAACAGGGACGGGGTTTGTGTGGAAGGCTTTGAGGGGGAGTGAGGAGCGGAGGTCTTAACATTGCAAATATTTGACATATGAATTATGAAAAGAAAGAAAGATTGTTCAAGAAATTGAAGGAGGAAAAAAGTATGATTTAGTAACACAATCCAAGATATTAACAGAGCAACGTATCCTCATGGAGCGGTTCTTATGATAGCTTAGTGTCAATGTCCGCTCGTCACATGCAGTCTTTTCAAAATAAACTTCCCTCTTCAATGGAAACAACTTAGTTAGGTTCAGACAACAACACTACTTAGTTTAGGAAAAGATGGCGGTTTAAGTTAAAATAACTACAGGAGAAGTTACGTGACGAATAAATCAATATTGACGTTGTTTCACTCGAGCAACGGTCTCGAACAGTTTGTGTTGAACCCGTCCACCTCCCCTCACACCCCCTCGTGTGATTCGTTAAACTTCATTAACCGATCACGTTGTGTGAACACTAGTGTACAACAACAAAGACGCTCCGTAGTCTGAACCAAGAAGGCAAACTTCATTCCTCCTTTCAACCCCGACAAAGGCAGACCAGATCCTTCTATTCTTACCTTTCACAATAAAAGCCCTATGTACAGTATATATAATATTTGCATGAACACTATTTGTAATTAGGTTTCTGATTCCTCGTTGCTTCTCTACAAAGACTCACACACTCCTGTGTTATATGTCGGCTTGTGTTCTGGTTGGCAGCGGCGGTTTCTGGTGACGTTTGGCAGCGACATCTGAGACGCTCCAGAGACTCGAGACACAACGGTCTCAGCTCCCTCCGTCTCTAAGCTCGAAGACGACGGCGAGGCCAAGTGGCAGCACTTCACAAATCAAAGATGGCGGCCTGCAAACCTCCTGTGCTTCCTAATCGTACATGCCAGGACTGCTAGAGTCTCTTCATCCTCCCCCATGATCAAAACACACACTTATACACATTTTCTTGTGAAGAAAGAGAGAGAAAAAGATCCTCTGACATGTTGAAGGAAGCCGCCATCTGTTTCTATCCATCGGTGTAAAACCAACTGCGAACACAAGACCGTGTCCGACTTTAACACTCCTGAAAGTCAAAGGGAGGCGCCGCTTTACGAGCGTCAAGCAAAGCGGGCGACTTAGAAAGAAACAACAGTAAAAGTTGTCCCTGGGTTGTGCTGGCTCGAGGAGGCCACCCTCCAGACGTTCCTCCTGATTGATGTGTGCTTTTCTGCCTTTTGATCAGTGATTATCTGGGATGAATAATTCAAAGTACTAAAAAGTTAATAAAGACTCGAAGAAAATCTCTCGGATGTGGACTTCTGAGACGAGAGGAGAGATTTGATCGACATGGAGGACGGAGGACTGGTGGTGTGGAGACGGAGAGGCGACGGGTTGAGGCTGGGGAGTTACCAACAACAAATAAATAAGTAAGATGGACAGAGGAGGAGTGGAACTGAGGCAAGAGAGGAAGAGCAGCGTTGTAGGAGGAGGAGGAGAGGTGTGGCAGAACGGGCCGAGGGGAACCCGCCCCCCTAATTGGTACTTAAACACCCGCGCCGAGCAGAACTGTTGCTATCATAAGAAATTGATGAATTAACTGAGTGAGGGAGATAGAGAGAGAGAGAGAGAGAGAGAGAGAGAGAGAGAGAGAGGGAGAGAGAGAGGGTTCTGAATCTTTTAAGAGGATAACTTACTTGGGCAAAACAGCTGTTTATGCATTATTTGTGCGGCGAGCCATTTACCACCGTTTAGGATGAAAATCCTTGGTTCCCGGGCTGCAGGAGTTGCCCGGGGGGGGGGGGACACAGAAGGGTTTTTGGGAGGGACCCGGCGGCCCATCAGTCACTGATAAGAAAGGATGAAAAATTAATTTGCTGGTAGTTTAGTTTTTAAAGACTCGGATATCGGCCTGTCAGTCTGCGAGCTTTCGTTTAAGTGACAAACAGGCGTGCAGGGATTCAGGCGAGAGGAGGAGGACACGCCGAGGTGGACGGACGGATAGATGCACACTCACTTCCCAGATATCACCTGTCAGTCTCATACTTTAAGACTAAAGTGCAACACACATCATGTGACTTTTGATAAATCGTGAGTAAAGCAACAAGTGGAAACTGTACGTTTCCTTGTGAACGCGGGACTTTGTTTTGAAAAGACACCCACGCATGAGCGTCGGTATGTGACGAGTTGGGAGTGAGAGCGTGTGGACAGGTTTGTTCTCCGCTGAACTTGTGTAGAAGTTAATAAACTGGGTTCATCCTGAGCTGCTGGATGAGGAAAAAAGTCCAACATGCAGCGATGCAGACGAACATACATCTGGATAATGGTAGAATCATGTACACAAAGAGACAAAAAGCCTGGTTTCTCTCTGCTCCATCCATCATATCCCAAAAACAATGAAAACCAGGATCAGACCCAAAGGAATACTTGCATGAAAACACACTTAGCGAATGTTTGCAGAGAGTAAAGACAACAGCTCCTTCTGTGCAGAGGAGCATATTATAGGATGTGCTTTCAATAGATGTAAACTGAAGGACTTCTGGACCAGAACCTGTTGTCGTCCACAAGCTTCTAACAAGTGCAGCGGAGGCGGAGGTGCGTGTTGACGGACGGATGATGGCCGCCTCAAAACTCTGTCCGGAAGGACGATTTGACATCATCACGGTTTCACTTTGATCACTTCAAAGAAAGCCTTGAAGTTCGACGCTGGAGAAACCACACGACAAGCGTCCGCTGTCGCACATCTTCAAATACCCATCGGCTGTCACTCAAGTCCAAACCAACTGTGAAGAGCCTCGAACCAACAGGAACCGGAGATAAAGTTAGAAACTTCAGGGTTTACCAGTTTGGGGAGACTGTCAGCTGTTCGGTCTGAGTTGGTGCTTCAATCTGTTGAACTCACTTCAGTTTGAGTATGAAGGACGATGAATGTTTACACACCTGATGACCCTGATTGTGTCTATATTTTCATACTTTTGTGGACCAAATTGGTGCAATTTGATGCGAGACAATCAGTGAAAGTGAAACCACGTTGATGCTCTCGGGCAACACAATGAAGTAATGAAGGAATGCATGGTCGTCTATGAAGTATATCAATAAGAACTGTGTCAGTCTGTGCAGGTGTGAGTGTTTGTCACCTGCCCTCTTCCTCTCTTCCTCTCTTCCTCTCTTCCTCTCTTCCTCTCGTCCTCTCTTCCTCTCGTCCTCTCTCGCTCTACTCTCCTGTCATCCCTCCTGTTAACGTGGTGACTGCCTCGGGGCGACAGACGCTTCCATGTCATGTCGGGCGGCTCTGACGCTGATCGGCCCTGATGGAGAGAGCTTTGTGCCTGTTTGTTCACCGTCGTGTCACGGCAGCACCTGCTGAAGGACACGGACACGCGCTGACACGTTCAATCTGAATACTTCTGATCGGACCTTTTGAGGGTTTTGGCAGCTCTCGTTTTGTACATATGTTCCCTGAATGTGCAGCATTTCAACATCAATAAATCATATTCAATTAGGATGCGTCCGAGTAGCAGGAAGAAAAATAAGAAAATGGGACCATTGTCAAAATGAACGATGTGTTTAAAAGTGTTTAAAATTTATTATTTTAATATTATTTTGAAAATGTGCTTATTCATGAGCCTAATAATGATGTTTTTTCCTAAACCTAACTAAGTGGTTTTGTTGCTAACTGCGACTGATTTGACGACAACTACGTTTGTTACTGTACGTGCAATAACATCTTTGAGAATAAAATGACAATCTTGTATCTGTGTACATGTAAACAAAAGTGAAACCTAAATCAGCTACAAGTTAAACATTTTTGCATGATTCATGGATTTCATCCCATAAAAGCTCTGCAAATAACACACTTCTGCTCAGATGGATGGATGATGGATAGACAGACGGACGGATAGACAGATAGATAGACGGATAGATAGACGGATAGATAGATAGATAGATAGATAGATAGATAGATAGATAGATAGATAGATAGATAGATAGATAGATAGACGGATAGATAGACGGATAGATAGACGGATAGATAGACGGATAGATAGACGGATAGATGGACGGATAGATAGACGGATAGATGGACGGATAGATAGACGGATAGATAGACGGATAGATAGACGGATAGATAGACGGATAGATAGACGGATAGATGGACGGATAGATGGACGGATAGATAGATGGATAGATAGACGGATAGATAGACGGATAGATAGACGGATAGATAGACGGATAGATAGACGGATAGATAGACGGATAGATAGACGGATAGATAGACGGATAGATGGACGGATAGATAGACGGATAGATGGACGGATAGATAGATAGATAGATAGACGGATAGATAGACGGATAGATAGACGGATAGATAGACGGATAGATAGATAGATAGATAGACGGATAGATAGACGGATAGATAGACGGATAGATGGACGGATAGATAGACGGATAGATGGACGGATAGATAGACGGATAGATGGACGGATAGATAGACGGATAGATCTATCAAGTCCTCTCACACACACTCTTTGACTCTCTCTTTTCCCACATAATGAGAGCGGGTCCTAATGGAGGAGGGGTGGACTCATATCATCATTCAGGCCGGGCGCGCAGGGCGAGTCGTGATTAGCCGGCAATTTATTCTGGCGGACGCGATTGAGAGGAAGGGGCCCTGAAATGGTAATGTGTTTAAATGTCAGAGGAAAGGTACGGTTCTCATCAACCTTTGGTCACCCGTCCGCTTTGAATATTCTTATTGCCGTCATGTATTAGTAATGAGAGTTGAAAAGTAAGTAAAATTTAACCTTCGCTGTACCTGAGGAAACTATGAATATTAACGAGGCCTATTATGTGTACCTGATCTGAAAGAATTTTAACCCCGCGCCTGGCTGCCTCGCTGGCTCTCTCTCCCTCCCAATTTCTCTACATCCATCTCTCTCTCTCTCTCTCTCTCTCTGTCTCTCTGTCTCCCTCTCTTCTTCTTGCTGTTACCCACTTCTCCATTTTCTCTCACTCCCCCCTGTAATTTGATCCATCTTCCTCTCTCTCTCGTCCGGTCTCTCTCCGTCCCTGTCTTTGTTTGTCAATGTTCTTCTCCTTCTGTCTCTAACTTGTTTCTCTTACAGTAATGGACTGTTAGCATTCAAACGTAGCTCTCCAATATAGTCAGATGTCTTCATGCAAACATGTCAGGACTGTTGCAGACGGAGCTGTGAGGCGTGTGCGATAGGCAGGTATCATTAGACCTTCATCACAGTAATAAGTGAGCTTCAGGGACACTCGTCATTCTCAAGAGAACTCTGTCGAAGACGTTTTCTCCTCAATGCATATTTTCACTGTATTTGATAGAATATTGAATCCTTGCCATTAGACCTTGGGCCCAGCCAATCCACTCCACAACGTTCTAGAAGGTTTCATGCAAACCGAAGCCAGAGCCATGATCAGATTTAAACTGATGGATTCAAACTCTCACACTCTTCCATCCACTTGTTTTGTTCTCTCCCCATATTCCTCTCTCCCTCTTCTTGTGTCTGTCACCCCTCCCTGTCTTCTCATTCCTCTCCGTCATGAGAGGGGAGGAGGCTGTTTACCATGCAGAGATGGTGTTTGCATAGATCAGGCCAAAGTGGGACGTGTGTGTGTGTGTGTGTGTGTGTGTGTGTGTGTGTGTGTGTGTGTGTGTTGGATGGAGGGGGTGTAGCTCTCTTGATCAAGGCTTGATCAACACACTCACACTCACTTCCACCTCCCCCATGAGGGCCTGGGGTTTGGGGAGGGGGGGGGGGGGGGGTTGACACTTCAATCTGCAATGGACAACAAAGAAAGAGGAGATGTTTGCTGATAAAAAACAACAAGAGTCTCTCTTCCAGCCTCTCCCTCTCTCACTGTCACTTATGATCCGAACATTTTACGTCCAAAACACTGTCAGCCAGTCTGCTGTGTGTCTCCTCTCAGAGATGCTGAGACGTTGCATTGTGTGTTTATTAATGTGTGTGTGTGTGTGTGTGTGTGTGTGTGTGTGTGTGTGTGTGTGTGTGTGTGTGTGTGTGTGTGTGTGTGTGTGTGTGTGTGTGTGTGTTGGTATGCCCACATAGCTGCCTGATTGCAGTATTGGCCAACCTCGATGTCTCGATGCATCAATCCTGCGTTAGTACTGAAGCATATTTTCACCATCGACTCTTCTTGCAGCAGGAACACGGTGTAGTTTAACCATTTATTGTTCTGTATATTTGAAATAGTAAACACACAATCAACAGCTTATTTGCATTGCAGCAAACTGCAGGAAACTACAGGTTGCATGAGGACATATGCTCTCTGTGAAAACAATCCTCTCTTTTTAAAAGATTAGTGTTTCTTGGTCACCTAACCTGGGTTTTATCAAGTTGTTTTCATGATCTGCAGATCATGATTTTGTTTTACTCCAGATGCACCTTCTGATGCCCCCCCCCCCCATTCAGAGCACGGAGCGGGGGCTACATGGGGCGGACAGAAAGGCCCTGTCTGGACCGGGGATTGAACCCTGGCCTGGTTTGCTCTGTGCGACAATGCTAATCATTGAACCGCCGTGCCTTTTAGTTTAACAAATGTTTATTTTAGTTTAAAAAAACAACAGAAAACACAATAATATTTAGTATTAAACTAGCATAATACGAACCTAGCCAACACAAGTATAGAGCATTTTTACTGTATATGCAAACTGTGCATGTTTTAACGTCGGCATACATTCATTTGATACGGGATGAATCCCACCACAGACCCCCTCTCCTCCCAGGGGGCTCCTCTCTCTCTTATCCCTGGTAATGTCCACCAGCCTGGGCGTGCTGTCCTCCCTCCTGCCTGCTGTGATCTCTGGGTAAGCCCGTAACAGCCCCGGCTCTTATTAGCTCTCTTTATTGATTTGAAGGGCTTCAGAGCTGAGCCGCTCTCATTAGCGCTGGATAAAGTCATAATCCACCAACCGGCAGGGTCAGACTCTCTGTGTGCTGCCTCAGATTCACACTCTCATTCATTCATTCGTTCATTCGTTCATTCGTTCATTCCAACATCCTCCTCTGGTTACATGAGAACAAAGATGAAACAAAGAGTTTGATTTCAGACGTTCTGACGCAGCAACAAGTTTGAACTAAGTATTAACTAACGAAGTATTTCACAATCTGTTTCTAACTAAGTTGTTTCCTGTGAAGACAGGAATAAATATATATATATATATATATATATATATATATATATATATATATATATATATATATATATTTAGTATGGGTTGTGAGCTGCTTTTCAATGCAAGAAATCATTTTCTATGAAATGTTGATATTCGTTCATTTGTAAAAGAGTTGTTTTAGTGTTCCAACCTTCCTCAAACTGGCCAAACAGGAACTTTCCTTCATCATGTCGGATACTGTTTTATGTCAGCCTGTCAATCAGCCTCTCATTGATTCTGCTCATCACTCCTCCTTCCTCCCCCTCTCCTCCTCCTCCTCCTCCTCCTCGTCTTCCTCCTCCAGCCCTCGACACTGAATTCACTCGCGGCCCCTGGTATCGATCCGCCGGTGTGATAGAGGTGGGAGGTGCGTTCACAATGCGGCGGGGGTCTCGGCTGCTCGGGCTGCATCTTTCAGAGGGCCAATCGATACCGACTCCTTTTTCTCCCCTTCAAAGCTTCTCATTGACACAGACTAACCGGGAGAGAGAGGAGACGTGAGGAGCAGGAGGAAGGAGGAGGAGGAGAGTGAGTGACAAGAGAGTTAGTTTTCTTTTCTCTTCCCATCGCACTCGTCTTCTTCTTCTTCTATCCTCTCTGGACTCACTGCCTGGCCTCAGGGTCAAACTGGGGAGAGAGGGAGAAAAAGAAGAGCGGGAGGGAAGAAAGAGAAGGGAAAGACAGAAGACAAAACATGCTAGAAGTATTCGTAGATGTGCAGAACTCAAATCAAGCAGCTGATACCCTGATCTGATACTGGAGAACATGCAAACACAAACATTGGTCTTCTTGGTGAAAGTCCTGTGTTTGTTTGATCCGTCCCATCGTATACATCATCATCACGTCTCACTCTGTTAAGAAACTTCACCCGTTTAACGTCTAGTTATTGCCGACCTCGGCGGGTTTACCTTCTCCGCCCTGCAGTGATATACTAGTGTTCTCCAGAGGACGTCAGTACGCCGAGATGTCACTGGAGCCAAACCCAACAACGTATCCTCATGCAATGCTTCTTATACCTCACGTTATATGTTACTCCGTTACTTCCTTTAACAGTTCAGCAACACGTGTCCGTTTGGTCTCGTTTCATGTCTACGGTCTTTTCTAAATAAACTACTTAGTTAGGCAACGAAACAACTTCAGGAACAAATACGTAAGTGATAAATAGATGAATGTTGGACCATCTCCTGAGACATCGCCCCTCCTCTCCACTCTGTGGTTCATGATTACGTGGATTATATACGGTTTGATTTCGTAAAATATCTACAAATTACAGCACGTTGTTTTTCGTAGTTAAAGCTACGAGCGCTGGATAACAAAAGCCAGTGTGGAATAGTGTTCTACGTGTTTAATTTGTAAGGTTTGGCTCGATTGACAAAACCTCAGTAAATATCAGAGATATTAAACGACGACCTCGAGCTCCGGGAAACGGTGTTCTGTGAAGCGAAGGGTTGGGATTTGTAAGGTTAAACCATTTCCATTAACAAACAGCAGAAACAAAGCCTTGATTATTCAAACACAGACGGCCTCCTCTGGGACTGTGATCCCCGGCATCAAACACTGACAACAACCTTCCTCTTATCAGCTTTAATGGACTCTGACAAGAGAACAGTCTCACCTCGTAGTGAAACACGAGGCTGGATGGTTCCTCTGCCTTTGACTGTGTGCCGTGTTGTCCTTGTGAGAGGACTGTTATTGAATATTACAGCGGTGTCAGTAAAGAAAACTTTTCCTTGAGAGCCGTCCACGTGTCTCGGGGCGTCGGACACGATTACGTTTTGGCGATATCTCTTCCTTTCTTCACAGAGGGGTTTTCACTAATTTGATGCTCTGGCGAGGAAGATCGTTGGCTTTAATACAAATCATGTTTCAATCGTTACTTGAAGACCTTACGCCCCGGCTCTCTGGAGGGGCGGCAGTAATGAGGCCTGCTGGGATTTCAATCATTTTTACATCTGTTGAAAAATAAGGAGAAAAGAGAAGAAGAAAAACAGAGAAAAGAGGAAAATCAACTAACCCCTCCCTCCCTCCCCCGATCCATCCCCGTCTCACTGTGAACAGAAATAATGTGTTTTGAGGATTGATAATGAAAACAATATATAAAGAGCTCTTCTTCTTTTTCTTCTACTTTTGTATTCTTGAAAATCTCTCGGCGCAGCACCTCGATGCTTCACACTCCCCCTCTCTACGCCCTCTTCTCTCCTTCCCCTCGATGCTAAGAGATAAATAAATCTTTGTGATATTAGATTTCAGACACCTCTTTATCACACAAACTCTTTCTCCCCATCACCCCCTCTGTCCTCTGTGTGTTATGCTACTTTTCCTCTCAGCTCCATCTTCACTTTACTTCGCTCTGAATGACGGTTGGTGACAATAAACACGCATCCTTAAAAAGTAGCTTCAAATGTGGAAGTGAGAGCTCGATGGTGTCTGAGAGTGCACGAGTTAATGTCCGCTCGTTACATGAACGCTCTGTTTTAGGCAACTTTAGGCAACAATACTTGGTTAGGTTTAGCAAAAGATCGTAGGAGGGAAATAAGTACGTTTGTTATTATTTGTTAAGTATTTTAAATCATCCGTCTCTTGTCTCGTTTCCATTGCATCAACTACCGACGTTGTAGCGTCTGGATGAGACGCACCAAGCTTTCCAGTAGCTGCAACATAAACCCAAATGATCAGCGGAGTAAGATGATTTAGTACAAAGACCCACACAGGGTGGCAGCTCAAAGAAACACAGGACTTTCAACCAGGAGACCGGTGTTCGTGTCTTGTTCGTGCGACGAGTTTCTGTACTTACGTTGAAGCCCAACCATCTGTTCTTCCTCCCATGGAGAGCGTCATAGGGCCACTGACTAAGCTGCAGTATTTGACGACTTTAGATGAAAGTTCTGGTGAACGTACTATCAAACAAAAGCCTTTATACACTTTACCAGCTACTAACTCTGTCAGGCCAAATGCAACACAAACCAAGCATTAGTCTGATGTGTGCACGTCTTTCTACAGAATCTCACTGATGCTTCGTGAGTTTGCATGAGTTTCTAAGGCAGACGAGAGGTCATATTCTGGTTTTCTCACTCCACGATCCTCCAATTTCATCCTCTTTCCTCTGCCAGGAAGCGTGAGCTGTTGGGTGGGTTGGACCCTGAGGCAAAGTTGGTTGAGTCAGACTGTCCCAGGTGATGAGAAACTTCTAAGAGATCTACATCGCTAAGCAGCTGTGAGGGTAATCAAAGGTCTTGCAGCACTGATGTAACGGTTACACAGCCAGTCGAGGTCCGACACCGTCAAAACTCATCCTCTTACTTTTACTTTCACATACCTGGATTAACATGTTTTAATCTGGATTATAGGTCCAAACAGGAAACAGCTGCTGAGAGATTATTAAAGGAAAGCAGAGAGTTTAACATTTCAATAACACAATTCTCTTCTGGTTTTTGGGGTAATTGTTGTTGTTTTGTATCATATGATTCATATTAATTCATACACTGATGAAATCCCAAATTTCTTTTTTTAAATAAAAACCTGTTTGTTGGCACATTATAGTAACTCAGTCAGTGACTACACTGACTAATAATCCTAATAATCTGTTGACACTGTTCATACTCATCCTCATCACCAGTGACGTCGTTCTCTTCTGTGTTTGACGAGTCGGCGTCAGAGTGAACATCTGGAGCTAACAGATGTTCTCTCAGCTCCAGAGGTGGAGGACTTGTTGGACCGCCTTCATTCCTTCAAACAGCTTCTCTAAAAGATGTTTGTTCATCTCCAGAAACCTGTTGATGTCCAGGTCCTTCATGGTGTTCCTCCTTCTGTTCTTCATCATCTCTACTGCAGCTCGACTAACTGTTGGCTGGTTGGTTTGTGTTCAACGCACTGAGCTGCTGGTCAACAGGAGAGAGACTGTATACATGTACATATATATATATGTGTATATATATGTATATATACACACATATATATATAGTGAATGATATCCAAAGATGATCCAACCTAAACAATATCCACATATCACATGTTTTACTCAACATGATGCATTAGGAAGACTCAAAGTCTCCTGAATGTGATCTGAATCATCTGGATTTGTGTTCTTTCAGAGCTCTAAAGCGTAGAATCAAACGTATATCTGAATATCAAGCTATCGGGCGGATTCACCACTGAAGTCTGGCTGCCTTTGAAGCCTCCTGGCGGAGCTGCACCAGGGAGCCCAGAATCTGGCTGCATTGAAGTGAGTGTTAACGCTGCACCTCGCCGGTGGATCAGAGGCACCCTGCGGCGAGACACCTCACCTCCACGCCGCAACATCAGAGGGGCAGCCCGCCTCCCCGGGTGTTCGGGGCGGCCCACTTTAACCCCCCAACACACACACACACACACACACACTTGTATGTTTGTCTGTTTGTCTGATGCATCTTTTAGTGTGTACTGTTGTTAGATTGTGCTGCTTCGTTCTCCAGCTCACTGCCTCTCTACTCACCTGACAAACTCCTCCAGCGTCTCACCCGTCTGTCTGTTGACACGAGGAGACAGTGGAGGACGGGTTATCATGGACGTGTCTCTGTGTGCTACCGTTGAAGTCAGCTGTCATCAGAACATGCTAAGCTAACTGTAGCAGGAGCACGAGGAGCATGATTGCACAGCGTGTTCAAGCTGCCTCTAAATGCTCTACATGTACTCTGACCCACTTTCTTTCTTCACTGTACAGATGGAGCATTTATTATGTCCTGCCTGCCACATCCACTTCAGATCAGATGGTACTGTACATATAGATGTATAGATGTAGTACATAAACAGGTATATGTAGCCATGCTGGTGGATGGACGGGTCATACAAGAGCAGGACTTTCACCCAGGAGACCGCTGTTTGTGACATCGTAGCTCAACCTAACCAAGTAGTTTTGTTGCAGTTTTGTTGCAGTTTTGTTGCAGTTTTGTTGCAGTTTTGTTGCAGTTTTGTTGCAGTTTTGTTGCAGTTTTGTTGCAGTTTTGTTGCAGTTTTGTTGCAGTTTTAACATTAATCACGTGTTTTGAAACTGTCCTAATCAGAAGGAAACTACGTTCCGTAGAGAATCCTGTTAGTTGGAATGTTGGGAGCTGACAATGAGTCTCCGTACGGGAAAGGACACGTTGTGTTTTTTCTTGAATGTTTTGAATTATTACCTGAGACAACACATCTGTTTTTTATAAAACTGGTCTTTTCAGCTGAAGTCGTCATAGATTCACACCATTGTGTAACGTGTAGATCAGTCCAGCATCACGGCAGTTTGAGAGAAAATAACGCCGACGAAAAGTCAACTAGGAGCCTTAATTGTGGTGGAGACACCATGTGACTCAGTGAGTGTTGGTGGGCTGCTGGACATTAGCTAAACATGCTGTGATGCTGCATTGGATACTTGTTTTGTAGTTATCCCTATCAAATAAACATAACATTAAATGTAATGTAATGAATGCACTACATTTTGAAACAAAGTATATAGTTTATATATTACACGGATCAGTCAGTCAGTGAGAGTATCACAGACTCAAACCTGCTGCTCTGCAGATGTCAGACACTGGATGAGTGACAGCAAACCTCCCTCAGCGCTACTTATTGATCAGCCTGGGAGTCTGCTGCTGCAACACACACATGATCTGTGTGTGTGTGTGTGTGTGTGTGTGTGTGTGTGTGTGTGTGTGTGTGTGTGTGTGTGTGTGTGTCATAAATATAGTTTTCAGTGACCCTGACATGAACTCCGTGTTGTGCTCAACAGGTCTCTGAGCTGTGTGAATGAAGATGAGGTTGGAGGAGACGGTTTCTGCAGAGTGAAGCCGAAGCTTCATGTGTTAAAGCTGCATTCTCTCTCGTGACCACCAGGGGGCGACTCCTCTGGTTCTATAGACGTCTATGAGAAGATGACTCTACTTAACTTGGCAAACAATGGAATCTATATATCCAACATTGTTCCAAGTGTCCACAAGTGTTACCAATGTTGGAAAAAAGAATTGAGGCTCTACAAAAAATATAAAACCCCTCACACCTGAACACAACACGTGTTTTTGTGAGGGGCATTCTGGGATTTGTATGAACTCACTAAATTAGAAATAGAGGCGGGTTGAGGGGTCGAGAAAGACAAAGTGAAACTCAACACTTGGTCCCTAAATAACTCCTGGATCGTCTCAAACATCATGAATTGATGATTATATCTCCTGGAAAAAAACCTTCTTCTTCTTCACCGGAGCTGCTCGGAGGCCACTGAGCTCCTCTCAGGTGTGAATGTGTTTAACAGGGGGGGGGGGGGGGGGACATAACAAAACTAAGCAGCATGTGCTGAGTCAGCAGCTCCCCGTAGGACCTGGAGACGAGTCTCTGCTCAGGTGGATCCAAACTAAACTGCTGCAGCTCCCTGAAGGTTCCTTTAGGGAGCCAGACTCATGTGGTCCTCACAGTGATGCAACACTGACACCGTGTGGACAGAGACAGTGACTCCTCTATCTCCTAGCTTCCTTGTCTCCTTGTCTCCAGTTTCTCCTCTCCTCTTTCCCTTCCTCACCTATTCCTTTTCCTCCTCCGTACCTCCACCCTGTGTGTGTGTGTGTGTGTGTGTGTGTGTGTGTGTGTGTGTGTGTGTGTGTGTGTGTGTGTGTGTGTGTGTGTGTGTGTGTGTGTGTGTGTGTGTGTGTGTGTGTGTGTGTGTGTGTGTGTGTGTGTGTGTGTGTGTGTGTGTGTGTGTGTGTGTGCAGGTGTGTAGGTGTGTGTGTGTGTATTAGAACATATTTGACTCAACAAACAAACACATGTCATCTAATGTGATTATGTTTCAAGTCATTTATTTAACATTTAATGAGTTAAAATTTAAATAAAAAGTGTGAACTGAAGGTAAAAAGCCTAAACGACCTCCAGCCGGCAGCTTTGAGCAGTGATTGGCCGGCTGGGCTCAGGTGGGCGTGTCCTCGTCTAAAACACTGAGCTGCAACTGACGGAGGGAAAACTCCCTGAATAAACCTGAACACCTGAGCAGGTAGGACGCTTTATTACACCTCACTGCTGCACACACACTCGTTAGGACACACACAATCATGACTACAGACACACTCGTTAGGACGAACACACAATCACGACTACAGACACACTCGTTAGGACAAACACACAATCACGACTACAGACACACTCGTTAGGACAATCACAATCATGACTACAGACACACTCGTTAGGACAATCACACAATCAGGACTACAGACACACTCGTTAGGACAAACACAATCACGACTACAGACACACTCGTTAGGACAAACACACAATCATGACTACATACACACTCGTTAGGACGAACACACAATCATGACTACAGACACACTCGTTAGGACGAACACACAATCATGACTACAGACACACTCGTTAGGACGAACACACAATCATGACTACAGACACACTCGTTAGGACGAACACACAATCATGACTACAGACACACTCGTTAGGACAAACACAATCATGACTACAGACACACTCGTTAGGACAAACACACAATCATGACTACAGACACACTCGTTAGGACGAACACACAATCATGACTACAGACACACTCGTTAGGACGAACACACAATCATGACTACAGACACACTCGTTAGGACGAACACACAATCATGACTACAGACACACTCGTTAGGACAAACACAATCATGACTACAGACACACTCGTTAGGACGAACACACAATCATGACTACAGACACACTCGTTAGGACAAACACAATCACGACTACAGACACACTCGTTAGGACAAACACAATCATGACTACAGACACACTCGTTAGGACAATCACACAATCATGACTACAGACACACTCGTTATGACAAACACAATCACGACTACAGACACACTCGTTAAGACAAACACACAATCACGACTACAGACACACTCGTTAGGACAAACACACAATCATGACTACAGACACACTCGTTAGGACAAACACACAATCATGACTACAGACACACTCGTTAGGACAAACACACAATCATGACTACAGACACACTCGTTAGGACAAACACACAATCATGACTACATACACACTCGTTAGGACGAACACACAATCATGACTACAGACACACTCGTTAGGACGAACACACAATCATGACTACAGACACACTCGTTAGGACGAACACACAATCATGACTACAGACACACTCGTTAGGACGAACACACAATCATGACTACAGACACACTCGTTAGGACAAACACACAATCATGACTACAGACACACTCGTTAGGACGAACACACAATCATGACTACAGACACACTCGTTAGGACGAACACACAATCATGACTACAGACACACTTGTTAGGACGGACACACAATCATGACTACAGACACACTCGTTAGGACAAACACAATCATGACTACAGACACACTCGTTAGGACAAACACAATCATGACTACAGACACACTCGTTAGGACAAACACACAATCATGTGACCTGACATTGATTTGGTTCTGTTGTGTGTCAATGTGTTGTTTATGTTGCTCACAGTACACAAACCATGGACAGATGGACTTTGTCTCAGGGACAGGACACCCAAAAGAGTCCAAGTTGAATCATTTTGCATCCCTTTGTAGTCTGTTTGCATCCCTGTGATAGATTTGCATCTGTTTTTAGTAGTTTTTCATCTATTTGTAGTCGTTTTTATGTCTCTTTTTAGTCCTTTTGTGTCTCTTTCTGGTCATTTTGCATATTTCTTTTAGACGTTTTGGGTCGTTTGGTGTATCTTTGTGATCATGAATGTGTCTTTGTGATTGTTTTCTTTGTAAGTCAGGCCCCCCCCCCCTGACCTCCCTGCAGCCTGATTCAGGAATCCTCAATGGTAAGAAGAGACCAACCTGTGTTTGAATAACACACATGCCACATGCAGATGTGTCTGGTGCTGTAGTTGGTGTGTCAGCCTTGTTGTGTTTGAATCCAGTAGTGTCTCCTGTGGGAGAGATATTAAACATCAGCAGGATGTTAGAGAGGAAAGACATCAGTCTTCTTAGTGCTGTTTGTTGAGTTCAACACATCTGAGAAAGTCTTTCTCGCAAAAATAAAAGTCATTGAGAGTTTTGTCCTGCTGACTTCATTACGTTGAACAGAAGTGTGAATCTCATTTAGAGCATGTCACACATTTACCGTCATGTCTCAATGCGACCACCAGATGGAACTACAACCCCACAAAGAACTCTTCTTTCAGCCACCGGAGCTGATGAATTCAGCAGAAAGGTGGAGCAGCACCGAACTGATCTTTACCTCCACATGGACTCACCTGGAGGATTCACCTGAAAGATCAACGTACACGTCAGCAGGTCATTTATCTCCTCGACTGACTGATACGTGAATCAATGAGCTCATAATATGAGAATAATAGACTCTGATGTCTTCACTACAACGGCACTATTTTAAATCACGTGTGTGTGTGTGTGTGTGTGTGTGTGTGTGTGTGTGTGTGTGTGTGTGTGTGTGTGTGTGTGTGTGTGTGAAAATATCTCCCACACTCTCTCTGCTCCCTGAACACAACACTGTGGGAAGAGGAGGAAGTGTGTGTGTTTCCAGTCTCCATCTTTAGATACGGAGAGAAGTCTTCGGCTTCCTCGTGGACTGAAGAACTTTGAAGAATTTATAAAGATTTTACCTTTTTGAAATCGCCTAAGCAGTCCTGAAAAAGAACCTAAAAACAGGAGAGGCAATGATTAAAAACACAATTCAGACACAGTAGAGGGAAGGTAGAGATCCCAATTTAGATTTCAACTGATTTGTTTCTTCTTAAAAACAAACTAGGCCTATATTAAAACACAGGCGTGGTCCTTTTGCATCTATTTGTAGTCCTTTTACATTTCTATGTCTTTTTGAGACTCCTGTGATCATGTTTCTCTTTGTATCTACTTTAGTTATTCTGTGTCTCTTTATTCTTTCTTTTTGTGGTCATTTTGCATTGAATAAAACCGGAGCGCTCAGAAAATTCTCTCTCTCCTCGTCAGGAACAATTAAAAAAATACGGTGACGCTTTATAGACGCCCTCCGAATAACATGCTTATTCAGTCACGAATATTACATTTGATTGATAGTAATTCAATTAAAAAAGGATATGGACTACTTCTCCTTCGTACTTCCTCGTTCACGATTACGATGAATAACATATGAATTGATTTTTTGGGGAATATCTACGAATCACAGCACATTATTTAAGGTATCGCTACATCTGAACACTCACCACCACATAACACAAGTGCGATACGCTGGTATGTTAACAAACAATCTATTTGCAGCCCAGAGCATTACTCTAGAAATGTGTTCATGGCCACTTTGATCCAATATTCTCTGACTTGTTGCTCTGTTTTTGGTCTCCACCACCTCCCGAGGGACGTATCTGTCTCTTTAGCTGATGGATGTTCCACTTTGTTGCCCCGCTAGTCTCTAACTGAGTGTGTCGTCTGTATTGTTGCTCAGTACGTAGAGTTCTCAGAGTTTTCCATTTAAAACGGATCTAACGGAGAAACATGACTTTGGTGCGTCCGACGAGCTGTTTTAGAATAAACGTGGGCGATGAAATGATCTCTCGGGTTTTTTGTCAGACGAGCGGTGTGTTTGTGTGTGCGTTTGCACTGTGACCTCTCCTTCCTGTGGAGGCAGTGGGCAGTCCGTCACCCAGCTGTCAGGGCCTCCGTCCAGCGTTTTCCAGCTCAGACTGTGGGAAAGTCTGAACCCCGGTTTGTCCCAAAAGGCTCGCTAATGTCCAACAACCGACCCCCCTTTCTCATCCTGCTTCCTGGACCAAACAGCTAAATATAATACACCCAGAGCCGTGCCCCGTGACAAAATACAGGCAAAACGAAGCTTGTTCTTTCTGGGATTTCACCTCCAAGTCGCTCGTTCTCGGATCAGTTCTTTCAACATTGATGGCATCAAGAGTTGCCTATTGATAGCAAAATGGTTTTACACTTCTCTCGACAGAAATGTCTCTGCTCACTGCGGGGAGCTCTCAACGAGTCTGACCAGCAATAAAGATTCTCCATTTTATTTAAAATGAGAATAAATAAACCATCGGCTCTCAACATGGCAGCGCTAACAGTGTTGAGGACAAACCCGTCTGAAGTGAAGTCAAAGCTTCATGTGTTAAAGCTGCATTCTCTCTAGTGTCCACCAGGGGGCGACTCCTCTGGTTCTATAGAAGTCTATGAGAAAATGACTCTACTTCTCTCTTGATTTATTACCTCAGTAAACATTGTAAACATATTATTTTCGTATTTTACTGCAGCGTTCTCAAAGCCTCTATCTAATTTCCCAGTTTTAATGCTTTGTGGCTGTAAATAAACTGAGGCCCGGATGGATGAATGGCCGGTTGGTTTGTTGCACGGCTGGCTGAGTACACACAGCACTTAACCCCATCGCTGAATACCACACCACCACACCACCACCACCACCACCATCAGCAGCAGCAGCAGCAGCAGCAGCAGCAGGCCATTACTGTTCAGGAAATATGCTGAATTATTCAATCACTTCCTCTCTGCATTCTCTCCAGGATGCACGGAGTCTATTGAAAAATCACAGAAAGTGTGTGTGTGTGTGTGTGTGTGTGTGTATCGATGACGTGATGAAGGGTTTGTGTGTGTGTGTGTGTGTGTGTGTGTGTGTGTAATGTAAAACTCCTGGTCATGACCTACATCAGGTTGTCTGCTCGTACTCTTACAACAGTCACATGACGTTAAGAGAAACCTTGAGTTGAGTTCACTTCTGGTCTTCAAAAAACCAAACCAAGTTAGAAAATAACAGAAATCCTGTTTTAAAGAATCATGCATGTCTCCTGTCGCAGCATTTCTTCCATGCAGCTTTGGCTTTTCGGTTCGTCTCTGCACAATACGCTTGAGACTGTGAATCACACAATCACGCAACGTATCCGAAACTTAGGAAAAAGTTACGCCTCGTTTTTCGTGCAATGAAATGAATGAAATCTCCAACAAGTGTCACATTCCACTAGTGACATGCATACAGTCTTTACAAGACCGGTTCTGACGAGTGAAGCCGATGCTTCGTGTGTTAAAGCTGCATTCTCTCTAGTGTCCACCAGGGGGCGACTCCTCTGGTTCTATAGAAGTCTATGAGAAAATGACTCTACTTCTCTCTTGATTTATTACCTCAGTAAACATTGTAAACATGAGTTTATGGTCTCAGTCTCTAGTTTCACGGGAGAACCAGGACTGAGAGAGTCAGACTGTCAGACTGCTGCAGTAAAATGAGAGGTTTTCTAAAGGGACCCTGGTGCTCGGAGACACTACCACTTTAGTCCACAGGGGGCGACAGAATCAACACCAAATGAAAGCTCCTCGCAGTAGCTTTAAGTGTCGTACATCAGCAGTTTGATTTTCAGGTGTCAACATCTGTCTCCTCCTACACAGAAATGTTTTTGGGAGTTGTTTTGTTTGGGATCTGTTTCTGAACAAACCACATCTTAGTATTTCTCTCACTTGACCAAGTAAAGGAGTCTCAAATACGCCCTTTTATAAAGTGAGTGGGAACATTTTTTAACCAAATGGTTTATTTTCGTTGAACACAGCTGCGTCTCTGAGCAGACGACCAACCTTCTGGGTCAACAACAAAACTAATCGACAGAAACACTTAAGTGTCGGCTCATGCTGGATGCCGTTTCCTCTCCCGACGCCACATATTAATTTACATGAAAGTATCTGAATGGGGACGCAGAAATAATAAAAAAGAGCTGAAGACAGGACAGGGGACGAAAGAATGAGAGTGGGAGGGATGGATGTGAATTCCAGAGGGCAGGGAGAGCAGTTTTGTCATCCCAGCAGCAGAAACAGGAAGTGAGTTAAAACCTCTCTCCTGATCTTTTGACCCTGTGAAGATAACATTCCCACCCTCCCCCATCCCTGCAGCTGTGTGAAGGCCTCCCTCGCTCCCCTGGATCCGTCTCTCCTACTTGTTTCCTGTACGTCCATGAATCCCCACTGCTCGCTTGTCTCTTCACGCAGGTCTTGTTTATCTCAGACGATCATCGGGAACAGAGTTGTGAAAGTGGTTCACAAGATGAATCACCAACCAGAACGTGTTCTCACATCGGCCGTAACAGACGCCTGAAATAGGATCCCGTTCAACGAGACTGCGTTGAGAATCACGTTTCAAATGAGTCCGCACGACGTATCGTCATACGACAGATCGCATGACATCTTCAGAAAGCGCGTCAATGTGTCTCTCGTCTTCACAGGAAACTCAGTTCGGCAACAAAATGACTTAGTTTTAGGAAGAAATTGCTCGTTTTGGGTTCAAATAACGACAGAAGTTTCATAACAACTTAATCACACACTTGTCTTAACATACTCTTTATCATATTTTATTGTAAATGTTCATATTTTCTATGTTTATTGTGACCAATCACCAAGCCAAGTTCCTTGTATGTGAACTCGGCAATAAAGCGTTTGTGATTCTGATGAACGTTGACTTCTTGTTTCACACCGTTGAACGAACATCGGTTTCATGGCTGAAAGATCGATGTTTGTTGGACACATCCACCTCTTCTTTCCCGCCCTGTGAGTGATTTATTGGTCTTTAGGATGACATAAGAAATGATTTCGTAGGTATAACTACGAGCGCTGTAGGAGACCAGCCTGGTCCACGGAAGTCCGCACAGGGAGGAGGTCGTGGAGGTGGACGGATCCAAAAACACAGAGTTAACCCGGAGACTGTTTGTGTCCCATGTGAACCGAGTACTTTGCCTCAGACTGAGAGTGTAGTTATCTATGTCAACGTGGTTTTGTACTGACATATGGTGGTCCCCAGAGGATGAACCCCACTGACTTCTAAAGGTTCCTAGTCCCTGTATGAAGTCCCTGCGGTAGAAAACGGGATAATTCTTCTATGTTTCTATTTAACTACGCCAACGAGCGCTTGAGCAACATTTCAACGACAACAATGTTGCTGCTCACATTTGGCTGTTTTGTTGCTCGTAGTGTGAACACGGCATCAACGTTGCATTAAAGTTTAGATTTGTTCTGGTCTTTGCTTTGATTTTTTAAATATATTTGCGCGATACAGTGCGAGATGTAAATGTTCTCTTCCTTGTCTTCATCCTCTCCTCCCTTCCACCCAAACTAATCCACAACTTCCTATTGGAGCTCTCACACACACACACACACACACACACACACACACAAAGGATGTGATGAACTCTTATCTTTTCCAAACACTCTGCCAGCACCTAAGTCCATCGTGTGCCTTGGATCACTACATCATTATATCAAAACAGAACTTTGAACGTTTCCCAGAAGCATTTCTCGCTCCATTATTAAAAGTAATGTAGTGGAACTGAACTACACCTTACTTATCTCCCTTTAATATGTTAGAAACATCCTTGTCGGCCTCCATTCATCCTGCTGAAGTGTCCTTGAGCAACACACTGAATCCCCCCTGAAACCCCGACCTCTGACCTCCTTTTCATTGGTGTCTCTGCTCGTGAGAGGCCGACAGCGGAGCTCCAGTATCGTCTGTGCAAACACTGAAGAATGGCCTCTGAGGTTGATTGACAGCTGTATGGGTGTTTGACGGACAGGCGGTTTTGTGTGGGACAGACTCCCAGGGTGCACCAGGACAGCGCCTGTATGAAGAACAACAACGGGCCACAGTGAAGATGCACAGGTTGGCGAGGGTAAAGGGGTCGGGCAGGGTCAGAGGTCACGGCCGGAAGTGGCATCACTCATCAGCGTGGAGGGGAGAGCTTCTTCTAGTAAATGAGAGTACACTTTGTTTGTTTCTCATAGCTTGACTTGACAATCATTTAGACTTGTGGGACAATGCCCCACTGACCTCTAATGAACTGTTTCCAACATATAAAGACCCTGAATTGACTTACTTAGGATTTAGGAAAGTAGTGCTTTAAAAAAAACTGCAAAGACCAGTTGCAAGAATAGAAGATGGATGAAGAGAACTGAATTCCTATAGAAGTTGCTCAGCAGCGCATGAAGCAAAATAAATCTGATTCAGAGAATAAAATTCTGATAAGAATTAAATGGATCTTCGAGCAATCTTCTGCCTCCATGGATCCCGTAGATCGTCCTTTAACCCCAACCCTCCAGCCCTCAGTCCAGCCCAGGCAGCAACCTCTGGTTCAGACTAGTGGAGCCGATGCTTCATGTGTTAAAGCTGCATTCTCTCTAGTGTCCACCAGGGGGCGACTCCTCTGGTTCTATAGAAGTCTATGAGAAAATGACTCTACTTCTCTCTTGATTTATTACCTCAGTAAACATTGTAAACATGAGTTTATGGTCTCAATCTCTAGTTTCAAGTCTTCTTCAACACAGCATGATGTTCATTTAGTACATTATGGTCCATTTAGAGTCAAACAGACCATAAAGCAGGGGATGCTTTAGGGCGGGGCTACACAGTGATTGACAGGTCTCTACCAGAGACGTATACGGCGTCTCTACGTCACTCCTCCTCAGTCCAGATATGGTCACTTCCTGTTCAGTGGTTGCAAAAAACCAAGATGGCGACACTTCAACATGTCCACAAACCAATGAGAGACGTTACAATGACTACGTTGTCAAATCAAACAAATCAAATATAAAACTTGAGTTGAATCTGTCTTCACTCTGGTATGAAACATCAGTGATATTGAGAAACATGACATCAGTCCGATCAGCTGCAGCGTCCAATCAAATAACCGATAAACAATGAGGGGGCGTGTCTGCCGTTGAAACACTTCCCGGATGGATGCTCTCGTGCTCCTCAGAGACCCCTCCTCCCTCCTCGCTCCTCTGAGCAGAAATAAGAGCTTTGGGACGGTCGTCAAGATGGCGGTTCACGAGAGGAACGAGGAAATGTCAAATATGAGACTTGGGATGTATTAAATGTAAAGTTTGCTTCAAAGCTCGGGTATTAGGAGTCATAATAAAACAATGTTTTACAGTCTGAAAAGTACTAAACATACAGAACAACTCATTGAACTTTAAGATACATACATGTGCCTGTTTCACCAGAGAGCTCAGAGAAGGTGGACGAGTACAGCAGCTTACCTGCGACATGGACGCTTACAACCAGCAAGTGGGATTGAACCAGCAACCTTCTGTGTGAGGTCACCAGGTCACCACTCACATATCAGAGCTGGTGAATGAGTTTATTGGTTAAAAGCTTGTTGAGGGGAACATGCATGCATTATTTATTTCCTCTATCACACTTTTAACACGCACACACACACACACACACACACACACACACACACACACACACACACAGCAGAGAAAGTATGAGTGTGTGTGCATTTGTATCTGTGTTTTTCTCATGTATGTACATACAGGATATCATCATGTGTGTGTGTGTGTGTGTGTGTGTGTGTGTGTGTGTGTGTGTGTGTGTGTGTGTGTGTGTGTGTGTGTGTGTGTGTGTGTGAGATGCTAAGAGCTCTGCTTTAATGCACTTTGATTTGAGATGATGAACAGAAAGGTTGTGCCTTTTTTTCTGCACATAAACACAAACACACACACTTACGTCTCGTTTCTCTTCCTCTAATAATCTCTCCCCCTCTCTCGTCATCTCTTTTTCTCTTGTATGCTCACACACACACACACACACACACACACACACACACACACACACATCTGTATCCACTGCTCTGGGAAGCCATTAGTGTGACCCAGCCTTGATTACTTATTTATGGGCCCAGCAGAGCAGAGTGAGGGGAGTGGAGTACCGGGGGGCCTCATTTATAAAAACTGTTGTTTGACTTCACCCAGATCTCATTTTATCTTTTCTTACAACGTCAGCGAAAAAAACAAATGAGTGAGTTATATCCAAAGAAAAATTAAAAGATGTCTGCTGCTCTGTTGTCGACGACGAGGAGGCGTTTTACCCGTGTTTAGTCCCATCAAAGTCCAGTTATCTCAGGTGTCCAGGCTGCTTGGACATTGACCTTTATGTACCCCCCCCCCCCCTCCCCCGACCTCCTCCCTATCCTCACTCTTTATTCTAAGAGACGGTCTGACAGTGACGTGGATGTGTTCACAGTGGAGTCAGTTGAAAGGCCGGTGCGTCTCACACAGACGCTGAAGTGTATTTGATAAGTTTGGAAGGCTGGTCTCATCCAGAATACGTAGCAATACTATACATGTGACGAAATGATCGCGTATGTTAACCAAGTAATAAATAAACAAGGAAGTATGAATACGGCAAGAGCCCGCACAGGGAGCGTTGATTTATCTGTTGTCAGAAGATGTGTATGAGGATACATCGAGTTGGGAGGACGAGGGGTTAAAACATTACGACAGAGGTTCATGAGGACAGTTTGACTCCTGAAGTCTCACCCAGAATGCACTGAGGGCACAACCGGCTTCATGTTCCCCACTTTATAACTTAAAGAAACTATCCAGGCAGCAGATACTCAGAACCAAATGAATTACATTGAGCGGTGAGAAAGAAATGAAACTGGTTGTAAGATCTTAATAATAACTCAACCTGTACATGTAGTATACTACGTCCATCAACACAGAACACTGCTTTGACTTAATGTGAATATGGAACCATTGAATCAGTGAACGAACACATTTGCTCTGTTTGGAAACTCCTTTTTATTGGTTCATCTTTAGCCAGGAGGGTAGCAGCAGCCACGCCACAGCGAGAGGAACAAACAAACCGAATCAAAAGACAACAACACCGGCGCTCCTTCGTCTCCTCTGACCTGTAAAATAAATACTTCACTCATCAACACCGTCCTCGGGATTATTGTTAGCGCTATTGTTGCAACCATTTAAATAAATACCCATGAAGCAATGTCAGCAATGAAACAGAAAAGTGTGAAATGCATATTGTTCCATATATAATATATTCATTTTAGATAGATTTCTATATATATTTGTTCCATATACTCTCCTTAAATTCTTTTACAACATACAAGATGCCAATTTGTACCAAAAGCGATGCTTGCTAAGACACGAGAGGAGAAGTTGAGTGGTTATAGAGGCAGCCTGCGTACGTACAGCATCAGACACCAGCTCCGCTTGTGAGGGAGGAGTGTCGGAAACCTTTGGAAGTCTTTGGGAAATCTTGGGATCAAAATATATATACTGTATATATGAACGCTTTAGTTGTACATACAGATACACACGGCGGAGTCAGCAGAAGTGAAGGTATTGAAGCGGCACAACACTGATGACGAGAAAGAGTTTGACTTTACCAAGTGATCAAAACATTATTATTATTATTACTCAATACACATGTGACTCTGTCCTTTATCTATTGAACGAGCTCCCTCAACAGCACCCCGAAATGTTTGATCGCTTTCAAATGTAAAAAAATAGTTTTTTTTCCGTAAATAAGAATGCATTTACATTTACGTTATGACATCATTTTAGTAAACTAAATATCTGAAGAGACTGAAATGGGATTGATGCAGAATGAAGCAGTTCCAAGACGATGAAAACATAAAAATGAGACAATGAGCCCCTGAGACATGCAAAAGGTTCTGTGTCTCTTTGTCGTCATCTTAAGTCTCTTTGTAGTTGTTTTGATCTTTTGCAGTTACTTTTTGTCTGTAGTCATTTTGTGTCTCTTTGTAGTTGTTTTGTATCTTTTTGTAGTTGTTTTGTATCTTTTTGTAGTCATTCTGTGTCTCTTTGTAGTTGTTTTGTATCTTTTTGTAGTCATTCTGTGTCTCTTTGTAGTTGTTTTGTATCTTTTTGTAGTCATTCTGTGTCTCTTTGTAGTTGTTTTGTATCTTTTTGTAGTCATTCTGTGTCTCTTTGTAGTTGTTTTGTGTCTCTTTGTAGTCATTCTGTGTCTCTTTGTAGTTGTTTTGTGTCTCTTTGTAGTCATTCTGTGTCTCTTTGTGGTTGTTTTGCCCCTTAAAATAGTAGTTGTGAATCTCTTTGTGTCTCTGTGCAACTGTTTTGCATATATTTGAAGTTGTTTTTGGTCTCTTTTTGTTTCTTTGTGGTCACTTTGAGTGTCTTCCTGGTGGGTACGTATCTTTCTGAGTGACACGGTGAAGGCCTGTGTCTGGTAGGCCTGTTCAGTAATCCATTCATGATTGGAAGTTCATTTACCTTGTGCCCCACAATCCTCTGCTTGTGCTGCTCTTTGTGTATCTGTAGTACATACAAGACATTGCATACTAAAGAGGTTATGATTGGACAACTGTCACTGTAAATATGTGAGTACTCTGAATACGGATGAAACGTTATCGGTTAAAACATATTCAACAGTTTCCTCTATAACGTCAACCAGCTTAGACTCAAAACAATCCGGGTACAAATGAATGTTCCTCAAGTCATCTCCCCAAGCACCATGTCTGACATCCAGCCAATGAGGAGACAGTGTGTGTGTGTGTGTGTGTGTGTGTGTGTGTGTGTGTGTGTGTGTGTGTGTGTGTGTGTGTGTAGCCCATGTCCACAGTAATGCAGTTGCATTTGAAAACAAAGTTTTCATTTGAAGAGTTTCACATTATTGTTTCCGATCACCACAACAATAGAAAGGTGTTTGTTTCCTCTAATATCAGCGTTGTTTGTTCATTCACAGAGCATGCATGCAGGATAGAATGTGCCAGCGCATTATTTTAAAGAAAAAGATGAGCTTACGTGAGCTTTTCAGAGAAGCTCAGGATGTTTCTGCTTTGGGTGGTTGAAAACGCTTCGTGAACTTCATGAACATGTATGTTATCAAATTCATCTGCATCAATGTGGACATCATGTCAACCGAGGTCTGGTTGACAATACTTCAAATAATAAGAATAATAAAGTCATAAGTAACGCTAAAAGTGAAGAAAGTTGCAACATTAAAAGAACCAGCCACATCATCATTATTGAGTGTGTCCTCCACAGTCGAGCAGTGAAACCAGTGAAACCAGTGAAACCAGTGAGCACAGAAACATTTGGGGCAACATTCACACATCCCGACACATTAAAACAGTCAACACCTTATTGTTTTACTTTCTATTTCATGATGAAAAATAAACCTCAAATGTCTGGATTTAATTGTGACCGATGTTTCCTGCAGAACGAGCGGAGCTCAGCTGTTGTTACTTGATGCTCAACAGGTTCAGAAGTGTAATACTGAGCCAACAGTGTTCAGTCGTTGCCCCAAACGTTCCTGAATTGATCACAAGTGGACGGGAAATAAGTAAATGTTCACTATAATGGAAAACAGACGAATCAATCTCATAGAAACAAAATAAAGCAGAATAAAAATAGTTATACAGTTAATAGCCCATATTTACATATAAAAATATAGCAAAGTAACATTTGTGTGCATGTGACAAATACACACGCTTATAAACACGCATACACGCACACGCATACAGCTGGCGCTGCGTGTGTGTTGTTTCTCATCAGCGCTCCTTGACGACCATCCACTGCTGCTGTAGTTACGTTTGACGCTGAATTTGAACCTGAAGTGCAAACTATTTGTATTTGTTCTTCCATGAACGGTCTCCATCTTACTTAATGGCGACACCGACATCCTCTCATATCCTCTTTTCTTTCCCCTCCAGCCAACCTCTTTCCTCCCAGCATCCCTCTCTCTCTCTCCCCATCAGCTGTCCATCTGCCAAACACCACAACTCCATCACCCCCCCCTCCCTCCATTCTTCTCCGGCCCATTAAGAGCTATCATGGAGCTAATTGCCTGTTTGATCAGCTCTCTATGGACCAGGAACTGGAGGCTTTTAGCCCTCTGAGCGTGAGAGGAGAGACGGACGAGGGCAGGAGGGATGTATGGGTGTGTGTTGTCAGCTGGCTTGGTTGTAATTCTATTTCTTTGTTTCTTTTTAAAAGCTCATTTTTTCTAACTTTTGCACATTACCAAGAGCAGCTACAGATGTGTATTAGGTCTTTGTGGCTTAGACGGAGGGATGCTAATATAGTTGTTGTTTTCTTGACCGATAGCAGACCCTCGTTAACCGAGAGCATTGGTGCCTTTCATGCATTGTACTGTGGTTAAAGTGCCTAAGGGGCTAATCACACCGACACGCATCACTACCAGGAGGCAACCTCCGGTTCTGCCGAGTGAAGCCGATGTGGAAGTGTCCTAAAGCTGCATTCTCTCTAGTGTCCACCAGGGGGCGACTCCTCTGGTTGTATAGAAGTCTATGAGAAAATGACTCTACTTCTCTCTTGATTTATTCCCTCAGTAAACATTGTAAACATGAGTTTATGGTCTCAATCTCTAGTTTCAAGTCTTCTTCAACACAGCATGATGTTCATTTAGTACATTATGGTCCATTTAGAGTCAAACAGACCATAAAGCAGGGGATGCTTTAGGGGCGGGGCTACACAGTGATTGACAGAAAACACTAGAAAAAACGCAAAGCACAAGTGAGGAGGTGCAGTTTTGTGGGCGACGCTCCTCAGTGTGTTGGAGGCCACATGTTGATTACAGATGACGGGGTTAGCCAACAACTACGGCTCAGGGTTGCTTAAGGTGGACTGACCTTTTAAGGTGGACTAGCTGTTTTCATTTTAGTGACAAGCTTTTTATTACGAGTTTTGTTCAGCTTTTGTTTTGAAACGTTTACATTTTTTAACTGTTTCAACTGATCGGACAAAATTGTTATTGTTGGTTAACGGTTAAATATTAACATCCTTACTACTTCAAACATTAAAGACTTATGGCAGCCGGCTTATAATACAACCAAGCTCAACGAATTACATTGGATTTAACAGTGACTGGAATGACCATAATCTGTTTTTTGGGGTTGTGCTGCTGAAGCTGCTGTTCAAGGTAGTGACTGAATGAGAATGAGATGGTCCAGAAGAAAAAATCGTTTGATTCGAGGATGGGAGGAGGAGAGAAGCGTGGGGGGGGGGGGGGGGGGGAGGAGGGAGGTTGGCGGCAGACTGACTTCGGGAGGAAACCCGACCAGACCCTCAGAGCTCCACTGAAGCAGCGCTGCTAAAAATAAGACAAGGGAGGCTTCTTCTGCTGAGAAAACAACATACACACAGCTTCTACATACACAGGTTGTTGTACAGTAGGAGGACACACACACACTCTCTCACACACACACACACACCACACACACGCTGCCTAGTGACAATGGATGCACCCTCCCTCCGGTTAAATAATCCCCCATTCAGCTCTTGGCTGCTGGGGTAAACATCGTCCATCTACCTCACAGTGCTTTTCCTTTACAAATGAGCTTAATAGCATTGAAATTCACTCAGTTCGTACAGTGCATGGTCCCTTTTTTTGGTGTCAAACTGTTACAGATGTGTCTTTGTTCTCGCTTTATGCCTTGGTGCTTTTGTTAAAAGACTCCCAGTCAGATATGCACCGCGGCACAGCGTTTTTGTTTTTTTTCTTCATTCATTAATCGTGAACCTTTTGTGGAGTTTTCTGAATGTCGTCGTGGTCCTCGATCTCTCATGCATCTTCTGATTCTCTCTTCTGGTAGAGGACAGAAACTGTGTTGGCGTAGACCATTTCACATCGCCACGGGCGTCTTTCCTTCCTGATTTGGTCCATCGCCCGTCTGTGCGTTCTCTCTGCAGAGGGTGGGGAGGAAGGAGGTTCAATAATAAATAAATAGATTTTAACTTGTCCAGACTACACCACAGAATGCAGAGAGAGGTGATTTCCGTCTGGATGTCTTAAGGTTGAAGGGCAGTCCAGCAAAAGCACGACAGCTTCTTCTTCTTCAGCGTGAGTTCTTTTAGGCGTGAAGTCTCCGACATGAACAGGCACAGTAAAGCTTTGGTCCCTCCTGAGCTCGACATGAAGTAAATTCAAGGTACATTAGGTGAACAACACTTCACGATTGGTTGGTTGGCTTGTCGTATGTAGGTGGGTGGGACACATTGGCATTGTCATCACAATGTCAGCTGTGACACGGTTGATTGGCGACAGCATTGCTTTGGCGACGGCTGAGAGGGAATTGGATTCACCTGGCCCCCATCCAGGCCTGTCATAAGGGCTTCTCCAGGGCCTTGCTGCGGAGCGAGGGGTGACCAGGGTTAGGGTTGGAGGCGGAGATCTTGCGGCACACGGTGTTGGTGTTGCTGCACCTGCAGCCGGGGCGCGTGGTGCGGTCGTGGGCACACTGGCACAGGGCAAGGCACAGCCTGGCAAGGGGGTAGCAGCAGAGGCAGGGCAGGCAGAGCGCCAGCAGCCCCATGGTGCCCCAGCGGGCACAGGCGTGGGCCGGACCGCAGGAGCACGGCCGGTCAGCACAGTTATCCTCGTCATCCTGGGCGGAGCAGTGGTAGAACAGGCCTTTAACGCAGCACAAGCAAGTGCCGTACTCCACGGCGCTTTCGGCGGAGCACAGACAGCGCTGTCCGCAGGCCCAACAGGAAGGCAGGCGGCGGGGGGCGCAGCACTCTTGGCACTTACAGCGACCACACCGCTCGCAGATGAACAAATGAAGGCCCTGCTCAGCCTCGTCCTCCGTCAGGCCTTTGCCAAAGGAAGCGTCAGGCTTGAGTTCTCCTTTAGGCTGAGAACGGACCACCGAACCGAGGCCAGAGTGAGATGGTGTCAAACCCGCCAGTAGCCGCTGGTCTGAGGTGGCACTGGTCCGAGACATGGAAGAGCTTATGGTACTGGAACGGCTCAGGTGGGACAGGTGAGCGTGCTGCTGCTGACTTTGGCTGCGGGGCAGGGCCGAGTGGAAAGAAGGCTGTGGGTAGTGGGGGTATACTCGGTCGTCATGGGCATAGAAAAACCCGGACTGGGATGCCGGTTCCAGCGCCACGGGCCTCTCCACATAGTCATTGTTGGCCCGGATGGCACGTATCTGGTCGAGCGACAGCACTGGGACCTGCTGGAGGTCCAGCCCGTCCAGCTCCATCCTGAAGGAATGAGCAGGGTCCATCCCGGTGAGCCAGGCTGGGTAGCACCAGGGCTGCAGGCCGGGGCTGGGGCAAGGTGCTCCCAACGCTCACGGCACATCAGATAAACCTGCAAACACACAGAGAAAGGAGGGACATTTAACTTTCAATGATTCAAAGTTGACATTTATCAGACAATGCAAGTTGTATTCCATTTGTTGCATATAGCACAACTATTGCTGCTGTTGTAAACGACTGACAACGCAACACACAAACAACAGCTCCTAACAAAGAAAATGGAAGAAAGTTAAAACGTTCATGAGCACACACCCACCGAGCCAAAGAAGGAGTGAGAGTCACTGCTCAGCGAGAAAAAGTAGCACAAAGACAAACCCAGCAGCACAAAGGCTAACAAAGTAACGTGAGCATGAAGGCTATCCCAGTAGCACAGAATAAATACATTGAGTTGCTTATTTATACTTATATTAAAAAAAAAAACATAAGCAAACATAACGAAAATACCCAACGTAACGAACATGGCGAACAAAACAAACGTAGCGAATGTAGCGAACAAAACAAACGTAGCGAACGTAACGAACATAGCAAACGTAGCAAACGTAACGAACATAGCAAACGTAGCAAACGTAACGAACAAAACAAACGTAGCAAACGTAACGAACATAGCAAACGTAGCGAACGTAGCGAACATAGCAAACGTAGCGAACATAGCGAACAAAACAAATGTAGCGAAGATAACGGTCGTAGCGAACGTAGCGAACAAAGCAAACGAAAAAGCCCTTGAAGGCTCCCCAATGGACATTTCCTCTCAGGGAGTCCCAAGAACTCTTTGGTTCGAAAACACCGAATGTGAAGTGAAATTTAAGAGGGGACACCACATTACATACAGCAAAAAGGTAGCCTATTACTCTCCAAATAGCACAGCCTCAACACAACCATCAGCCATGTCATCATGACCGCTTGAGGTTCTCCACTGCTCAGGCCAACACTATTATTAGCCTGCCAGAGCCAGACAGATACGACCATCAGGTCCACACTGTAATTTAGCATCTGTTGAACACAGCTGCTGCTGCCGCGGAGGAAAACCCACCTGCAGAGCCTGGCAGCATCGCCATGCCAAGCAGTGAGAGAGGCCATGAAGGAACTGTAAAGTCTCAGGTTTGATTCTGAAATAAATGTTTGCTCAAGTACATGGATCGGCCCCCATTCAGCAGAACCTCATTGAAAAGGTTTTAGAAAACCAGAGATTAAATATAAAGTGCACTGAGTTTTGGTTTGTGGTCTCGACCGAGCAGAAGCTGCGGCTGAATGCTAAAGACAGTACGGAGATGCCTCAGGACGTGCTTTCTTTAATGGCTACCAATAAATGTTGAAAAATCAACCCTGGACTATTTCCTCCTGAACTTTTTCTAGCTAATACGATAAAGACATTTGTTAATTATGTAACTCTTTTTGGCTGTGGTGTAACTGAGCTAAATAACAAACTAGACGTGACTATATGAAAATACACAATATAGTAGTGCATTGTGTACTCATTATAATGCTGCAGTGAATGCATGAGCACAAGAGTAAATTAAATAAAAGGTCTAGTAGAAAGTGCAGCTGATATGATTCCCTGCTCAGATATCAGATAAAAGAAAAGCTTCATATCCGCTGCTCCCTTTGGAAGAGAAATGAGTGTTTCTTTGTATTTGTGTGTATGATGAAGACAGTAGAAAACCATCCGACCAGCGCGCACAAATACTGTACACTCAGACATACATGCTGAGCTTCTTACACAAAGACGCTGCAGCCTGGCCATGTGGCCGCGGGGGAGAGATCGCTGGCTCGCTCCTCACATGGTGCCAGTCCTCTCGGAGAGTAATGAGGCCAAATGGAAATGCATTAAAAGCAGCTCGGATCATGAGATTAGATGGAGGAGGGAAGTAAGAGGAAGCAGCAGCAAATAACCGCCTTAGTCCACGTGAATACAGACGCATTCATGAAACACTGTTAATGTATCTCAGACGTTGTTTCTCAGGTTGTTCTCTTGGTCTTCACATCTACACTGACCTGAGCAGCACTTTAATGTCTTCTTCTTCATCTTTGTTTTTAAGCCCCACTAACACCCACTAACATCTGGCTTTTGTCTTTAGTGGGAAAGGTTACAATCGGCATTCTTTCCCAGGACGGGTATTTATCGGCTTACGTACTCATTTTGTTGGAAAAGAGGATCTGAGTTTAAAGCTGGTCGTCTGATGCGTTACCGCGTTAAGGAGTACGGTTGAATGCATAGGCGACGGTGTCAGCGTGCATGTATTCAACCGTACTCGTCTGATCGTCAAACAACACCTGAACCGACCCCCCACATTGCAACCAACTAAACAAAACCGCTCGCTCCTCTCTTTCCAAGACTGAGCGCGGTGAACGGCGTCGCCGCGGTTCTACACTCTGCAGCCCACGTTACCGTGCAGAGAACTACGGTGGCCTCTAGAGTCTGTTTGGTTTGTCCGTTCTGTGGAAAAGGTTAATCACCTTTCAAAATGGGTGCAATTGTTAATTGTCTTTTGATTGATCTCTTTATTTCTAATTGATGAATTAAATAAATGTTATGTCACATCAAACAAAACTCTTCACACATGTAAGTGAAGATCAACGACCATTTAAAAAGAGGAAATGTTGAGAATCAATCGTTTGAAATGTATCATATTGTCACCAAACAACTTAATTAAAGGAAGATGAATTATGACATTATATTATTTGCCCTGTTAGAGTTAAATACAGAGAGTGACCTCAGGAAAATGCAGCGAGAAAGCAATAAGAGCGGAGCTAACGGAAGGGATGGGGGACGTGGATGAAACCCAAGAATGGCAATCCATCACTGGGAGGGGGGAGGGGGGGGAGGAAGGGGGGGTGATTAGCAAGCTTGGACTGTTAAAAAACAAAATAAAACAAAAACAAAAGCGCTTCCTGTCCTCCAGGCTTTGAAGGAGAGTCTTGTGTACATGAAGGTGCTCTTCCCTCCAGCGTCTCTCTGCATCTATCACTCCCCTCTAGGTCCAGAGGTCCACAGAGGAGCAGATAAGAAGGCCCAGGTTGGTTAGACGAGGAGAGAGGAGAGAGGAGAGAGGAGAGAGGAGAGAGGAGAGAGGAGAGAGGAGAGAGGAGAGGGTCCTGGTGACTAATCTCATCAGGCAGAGCGGCGGCCTATCAGCCCATCTAATTGATCAAAAGAAGAGGCCTGCCGTCCAATTCTATGACCTCATATTTACTTACTGGTTGAGCCAATCATTGCCCCCCCCCCCCCCCTCAACACAGCACAAACTCGTGTCACAAAGTTAAGAGACTGTGCTGTTTGTCTGGAGACATGTGGTGCAGTAGGCCTGTCACCATAGTTACGTTATCCGCATATCGTACGATATTTGGACATGACCTCCATCAGTTTTATCGACTTAGAAAAAGATGACTTCATGTTGAAAACGTAATTCAGCAGCCGTAAAACAAACCGGTGTAAACCAGGTCTGAACGTCTCTGCACGGTTTTATTCCTGGGATAGCTATGAATCATGGGAGTCAATGGTTGTGACCTAAACACTTATTTATATCTTGAATATTGAATATAGCTCTGGGGAGCATCGTTCTCATTGGCCCTTTAATCAGCAGCAACACGTGACCGTCTGGCTACGCTGAGACGTTGTGTTGGGTCGTGATGCAGTGTGAGCAGTGTGTGTTAGAGGATGGTGGAGGGCAGGCAGCACCTTTACCTCTCACATTACCAGTGTGTGCTGTCACATGTGTGTGTTGTCACATGTGTGTGAACGGTTCCCTGTGTGAGTTTCTACGAGTGGGTCCACGTTTTTTTTTTAGTCTTGTGAGCAAACACGAGGACGCACATGTGCACGCAGAGCAACGCGATACACGGTGAAGCGGTGTCGCGGTGTTACGGTGATCAACAGGTGGCGGTAAACACGCCAAGATATGCTGCAACGCGCCAACAAAGGAGACGAATGCAAGCGAGTTAACACGGATGTAAACAAAGATTTTAAATACTTTGCGACTGATTTAATGAGCTCTTGTGTTTTATAGCCACACAAACAGCTGTTTCTATCCGTGCAACCAGCTGTTTCTAGTCTGAACACAGATGCTTCTAGACCTGCAAACAGATGTTTCTAGACCTGCAAACAGATGTTTCTAGCACCAGAACCAGTTGTTTTCTAGTGCAGCAAAAGGCTGTTCTAGTCCCCCTCAGTCAATGTCATTCTGCCTTTGGTGTTGGACTGAAACAGTGTTCCTTAACTCTTCAATAGTAATATAGGTCTATATCTGTTTCAGTGCATATGACCCCCACCTCCTCCACAGTCCAGAGTTCAGGGGAAACTTCAAGGGAAACACGCTTATGGTTGAAACCGAACCAACATGGCCGACTGCACAATGAGTGACTTATCCGTCTGGCTCAGAGGAGAGAGGGAAGATGATGGGAGGGACTAAACATGTTGTTGTTTACTTGTGATGAATTTGCCAAATGTTGCATTGTGTAAAATGTGAAAAGAAACGTTAGTGAAGCAAAACCAAAGAGAGAACTTCACAGAGAGAGAGAGAGAGAGAGAGAGAGAGAGAGAGAGAGCTGGTGTTTCAAGAGGCCGTCAGTGGAAACCTGAGGATGGAGCTTTGTGCTGGGGGAGTATCAGTAATGACTGAGCCCCTGCCATGGGACACACACACACACACACACACACACACACACACACACACACTGCTGCCCAATCAACATTTACACTGCTGGGTTTGAACTGTCTGCAGTGAATCTGTTGTTCACATATAAAACATTCAATAACACGTAAAAATCACTGGAAAAGAGGCCTGGGCGGTTAAAAAGTCTTAAATGGAGTGAAGTCTCTGATCGCTGGCTGTCAGGAGACGTCACACCTGAAACGTTAAAGTGTGATTGTTGTGACGGTGGATTGCTGTTTCAGTCAGCAGCACCATCACACCTGCAGAAACACCGTCGCTACTGCTAGCTACTGCTAGCTGCCGCTAGCTACTGCTAGCTACCGCTAGCTACTGCTAGCTGCCGCTATGCTGCTCCACAGCAGGTTAGTGGTTACATACCGCTGGGAAGTATGGAACAAATTGGATATAATAATTCCAGCCCACAATGTCCTGATGGTTTTTCATCATACGTTCATATGTGAAACATTAAATATCGTTCCATGTGGTGTTAAACAGGTTTTCTGTCTCTTTAGCTTCATTGCTGAAGCGACTCTACTCAGTGGTTCTTCTACAGAAGCATACCACTGCTCGTTGTTAAACAAACTAGAATACGGTTTGATCAAACTTCTTAATGCACATTTCTAATCCCAGTTTACACACAAGATGTGGAATAAATTCAGTTAATTGAGTTGAGGTCATGAACTGTATTAGAGTTTAAATGTATTAAATGTAGCAGCAGTAGAAACAGAAACACTTCTTGTAATATGTGGACACACCAATAACGTTAATAAACGTTAAACTTATTTTGACCCATAATCCAAATGTTTCTGTATATGACAAACGTTCCAAAGCATCCGCATGGAAACAGAAGTTTATCTGCATAAGAATGTTATGAAATATTACTGAATTCTGCATCAAAACCAGTGCTAATGAACAGCAAACTCTCCGTCCGTTAGCTTCTTGTTGTTCTTGTGACGATGCTGTTCGGTAGTTGGACTCATAACCTGCTCACTTGTTCAGTGTTTATGAACAGAACCCGGTGAACGGAGCTGATCCCTCGTCTGTCCAGCGACTCCCGCTGAGTCTCAACTCGACCTGTTCGATGGACTTTAACGGAGCGTCGCTGCATCTCTCGGCGGTGACATCATGGTTTCGGGCTATTTTAAAACTGACTGCAGTGACCCTTCGCCTTGGAATGAGGAGGGGTTGCCCTCTCCTCTCCTCTCCTCTCCTCCTCTTCTTTCCTGTTGTCGTCTCCTCTCTCCTCCCTTCCTCTCACCCTCTCACATCACCTCCTCCCTTCGCTCTCCTTCCATCCTGTCCTTCACTCCCTTTTCTTTCCTTCTCTGCTCTTCGTGTCCCTCTTCCTCTCCAAAGTATTAAACATATGCGTTGAGGAGATCTAGGAGATTAGAGCTTCATGAATTTGTTATATTAATTCAACTGCAGCTCAGCAGTGACCCTCAAAATACACGAATGACACAAAAATGCAACGATTTTATGACATCTTACGAAAAAAGTTAATCCTCAATTTTTTTTGCGTTTTCCTACAAAAGTCCAGCAACACGAGTCAATTTCATGCAGGCAGTCCTTTCAAAGCAAACTTCTGTCCTCAAAGGAAACAAGAGAGTTAAGTTCAGGTTGGTTAAGTTTAGAAGAACATCGTTGTTTGGTTTTAAATAACTGTGGAAGCACCGTTACACAGTGATCTCCTGGTTTGACCGATACAACTACAACCCGCCCTGTGTGGGTTGTAGTTGGATCTTCATACTTCCTGGTTCAAGATTACATGGATCACGTGTGAATTGATTTCGTGGGCACTTTCACTTTCTAGGTATAGCTCAATGCTTTATGGGATCAGCCTGTCCAACTAATAGTTCAAAGCAACAGAGAAGATGAATATTAATTTAATCTCTGTGCATTCAGAGAAGTAAGAAAAGCCAGATTTTAGATTTGAGAGATACTGAGGTCATGAGTCCTCAGTGTAGTAACCCCTCCACAAGGTACGAGAGACGTAAGATGTATCCCCTTACATACATCCTCACTAGTGACTGTATAAATGTTTAGTGAAGTCATTTGTATCATCTGTCTTCATAACTTATACCGTATAATAATACATGGAAGTAAGGTTACGGATTCTTTAGCATGCTGCTGCTAAAAATAACACTGATTAAATGAATAATACATCAATATATGAGCAGTGTTTGTATTATTACAGTAGTTTATAAACCTTTCCTTAAATGCAGTAATGCATCCAGTGCATTGCAGGTTGTGTTTTGCTCGCCACAGTACAACTCTGTCTTCAGAGTCTGCAGCAGTTATTTTTATGCTGGTAATTCTAAATTGTGAGCAACAAATCTGTGTTGAAATCAACAGGAGGAGAGCGAGTTAACGTTAGCTGTTAGCTGTTAACGTTAGCTGTTAGCTGTTAGCTGTTAGCTGTTAACGTTAGCTGTTAGCTGTTAACGTTAGCTGTTAGCTGTTAGCTGTTAGCTGTTAGCTGTTAACGTTAGCTGTTAGCTGTTAGCTGTTAGCAGCGGGTGGGCAGCAACGGAGCTAGCGGCTAACGCTAATAGAGGTTGCATTGAGTTACATTATGATGCATTCAAGCTCCATTCGGTGAAAATGAGTTTTGGGCTAAAGGTAAATTATAACGTTATGATCATGGAAACAAGCTTATACAAAAAAATTTTTTTAGAGAAACTTGTTATTTGCAGGAGATCTTTTTACAGCAATATAAAATAGATTTATTAAAAAATCCAAATTTCTAATGTGATGGAAAAACATGTTTGTTTGCTGTTCAATGCCATCAAATGTGTGACAGAAGCAAAAGACTAATTCTAACAAAAGTGTCGCTATTGTGCAAAATCATCACAAAAGAACAAGTGTGGCAAATAACATGTGAAATCAAGTCAAAGAAAAGAGTTGCATATGAAAACATTTAAAGCAGCAGATTCAAACGGTCTTTGTAGTTCTGGGTATGACTGAGGCCCCGTCAGGCACTAGGACCCAGGGGCCTTCCCCCTGGTGCCCTCCGGGAGCACAGCAGGATTGAATGACAATAAACTGGATGAGATACCGGATGTGCCGAATCTGACCCCAACGGAAAGACTGAAATAGACACTGCAGACCAGCAAGTCCAGGCAGGGGGAGTGGGGGAGGGAGGACGAGAGGCAGTGAATGAGTGAGGCACCATGATACTAATAATGATAACAATGAAAGTGGTGGAGCCAGAAGTAGAGAGAGGGAGATAAGAGAAGTCTAAACAAGAGAAGGAAATGATTTGACACCAGTCACGTGTCAATCCACTCGACCCGTCAAGATCACAAACGATAACCATCAGAACCACCGAGCCGTGATGT
>JAVDOI010000142.1:55000-112500 GCA_032191485.1 Leptoclinus maculatus
ATAAGTGTTTATTACTTTGTTCTTTTAAAGATGCACTTTTCTTTTTAGAATTAGCATTAATGTCACAAGTTATAAACCTTCTGACTGCATTTATTTCGTGTGTTTTTAAGATTCTGCGTTGCTTAGTTGCTTAATGGAGCATTCAGGGATCCTTGTGAATTTGTAAAGTCTGGAAATGTCATGAGACATGAAAACATGAGCCAGGAGAGCAAAGCGAACAAAACAGTGACAACCAGGTAGAAGGTGGTTGTGTCCAGATGGTTACCTTAGAAAAACGTGCAAAAACTCTGGTGAAACTCGTAATCTTCTCTGAAACACACAGACACAGAGTTTGTACGTTCATCCTCCTGTGGAACCCATTTCCTGAAATATTGCTTCCCTGAAATGCAACTTGCATGCCAATTAAGCAAAACCCACCGAATGGAGATGGGGAGAGATGTTCTGGGTCAGGCAGGGATCAATGTCAAATGGCCTGGTTAACAGCATGCAGCTTGACAAAGTCATTCATTTCTGCCGGCGCTCTTCCTGTGTGTGTTTGTGTCACTGTGCTGCAGTAACAAACGCCTGCTGGATGGGGGAGGAGGCGTCCCACCCAAGAAGAAGCACATGGGTGTCGACTTACACAACACATTACAGTATGTCTCGCTCACGTGAGCCTCCCACTGGATGCTTTTATCTCAAGTGCCGGGCTCAGACGTGAAATTCATGCTCACTTACTACGGACATTGAACTGTTTCCTGTGGTCGTTTGATGAGTACAACAACAACAAAGTTGGTGATTGTTGGTATGGTGACAACCGTAGAAATAAAACGGGACGCTGGATGGTCAGAGCGTCGGACATTAGGAAAGAACATTACTATCAACAGATGAGTGACAACTTTGTTCGGCTCATCTTCTGTAACCAGTGTAGCGTTGAAGTATCGTACAATGAACATGCTAGCTACCTAATCAGTGGACAACTGGCTAGTTAGCTAGCTTGCTAATCCCACCATGCTTTAATGCTGGACTCACACATTGGTTAGTGGACTGATGTTTTGAAGTCATGAGTTCGGCGTTTCAGCCGTCACCATCTTGGATTATGGCCGTCGCCATCTTGATTTTTTGCAACCAGTGAACAGGAAGTGACCATATCTGGAGTGAGGAGGAGTGACGTAGAGACGCCGTATACGTCTCTGGTAGAGACCTGTCAATCACTGTGTAGCCCCGCCCCTAAAGCATCCCCTGCTTTATGGTCTGTTTGACTCTAAATGGACCATAATGTACTAAATGAACATCATGCTGTATTGAAGAAGACTTGAAACTAGAGATTGAGACCATAAACTCATGTTTACAATGTTTACTGAGGTAATAAATCAAGAGAGAAGTAGAGTCATTTTCTCATAGACTTCTATAGAACCAGAGGAGTCGCCCCCTGGTGGACACTAGAGAGAATGCAGCTTTAAGGCATGAAGTGTTGGCTTTGAACGTTCTTCACATATTGAGTCTGTGCATGTGAGTTAGGACGCAGCACTTTTCTATTTCTATGGTTGGGTTACAGATTTGGAAACCACACATGCGGTTACACAAAAGCATGGGAAACAAATCGTCACATGTAACTGGTCAAACTGAGATTCATGTGGCACATTTCAATAGTTCCCCCCCCCCCCCCTCACACACACACATACCTTCTAATTGTTGCTGATATTTGGGTGTAGAGAAGAAGAAGAGCCACTGATCCATTAACTGACCAGGCCCAGCTTGATTGGCTCCGGACAAACCCCTGAAATAGCAGGATTGGCTGTCGGCCAAGCGCCCATTTCCTGTGTGTCTGAGAGTAGCTCCAGCCACCGGGGCTCAAATGCATTTCCTGACTGTGTATAAAACTTTTATTAATGACCAGGAGTGCATCAGCAGCTCGCCCACACTCACTCATTCACTCACTCATCAAGGGAGAGAGAGAGAGAGAGAGAGAGAGAGAGAGAGAGAGAGAGAGAGAGAGAGAGAGAGAGAGAGAGAGAGAGAGAGAGAGAGAGAGAGAGAGAGAGAGAGAGAGAGAGAGAGAGAGAGAGGATGATGGGAGTGAAAATGAGTTGCAGGGAGACAATGTGAGACAAGCAAAGGGGATGAGAGAGGAAGAGGGTGTGTGGGAGACGAGGAGAGACACTGATGGATGGATCAGGAGATGAGGAGATAGAATTAAGTGAAACAAACCAGAGGCCAGACATTATAAGAGAAAGAGAGATAGGGAGGAGGTTTTCTATAGGCTGACAACCTACAGTATCTCTTACAGTGTAACTTCATTACACTAAAGGTCACTCAGTGCACCTTTCCTGAACACTTCATGTTGATTTAAATATGGGGGAAGAGATTTCCTGAAAAATCCGATGACTGATTATTAATCTTAAAAAAAACAGAGTAGAGTTGCCCGATATAATTTGTCATCATGCGACGGTTCGTGTGATATAAACTTAATCCTTTTTTTCCCGAAAGCCAGCAACACGTGTCAATTTTTGCTCGTTACATGCAAACAATCTTTTCAAAATAAACTTCTGTCTTCACAGGAAACTACTTAGTTAGGTTTAGGAAAAGATAGTGGTTTGGGTTAAAATATGTACGGAAGTGCCGTTACTTACCGACGGAAGTTAAAGTAAAGTTTAATGTAAAGTTTGTCTATGAATTTATATTAAAAGGGTCAATAAGAAGCTAGAAGCATAAACATAGTGAGGAGTCTGCATGGCTTCAGGGATAGCTATGTCAGTCATGTACCCTAAAGACTTTGATAAATGCTAAAAGAATAAATAAACAACATCTGATCCTTCTGTGTTTTTGTCCACTTTAGCCAGCTAGTGTTGCGGTGCGTTGCTCTCCTTAAAGGTGCTAAACGGGAAATCCAGAGTATATTTATTGCTTCCATCGGCTCTCAACATGGCAGGGCTAACAGTGTTGAGGACAAACCCGTCTGAAGTGAAGCCGATGCTTCATGTGTTAAAGCTGCATTCTCTCTAGTGTCCACCAGGGGGCGACTCCTCTGGTCCTATAGAAGTCTATGAGAAAATGACTCTACTTCTCTCTTGATTTATTACCTCAGTAAACATTGTAAACATGAGTTTATGGTCTCAATCTCTAGTTTCAAGTCTTCTTCAATACAACATGATGTTCATTTAGTACATTATGGTCCATTTAGAGTCAAACAGACCATAAAGCAGGGGATGCTTTAGGGGCGGGGCTACACAGTGATTGACAGGTCTCTACCAGAGAGACGTATATGGTGTCTCTGTAAATATGGTCACTTCCTGTTCACTGGTTGCAAAAAAAACAAGATGACAACTGACAAAATGCTGAACTCAATGCTTTAAAACATCAGTCCACAAATCAACGGGTGACGTCACGACGACTACCTCCACTTCTTATTTACAGTCTATGTTTGTAATTTACCGGATTATTGCCAGTGCCTAGGAACCTGAATGAAACAATACAATCTTCATACAACTCTTGGTGGCTGAAGCAGTTCAGATTGTCTCTCATTGACTCGACATTAGAAATGCAACTAACGAGGGATATTTGCCGTCTCACTCAAGAGAGGGAGATAAAAGAGGTGAGAGGGGATTATCTGTTACACTAGAAGACGGAAACAACATGCTGTGGCCTTCATCACATCATAAAATGTGAATGGGGGGGGGGGCTACAAATGTGTATAGAGGAGCGTGATTACATCAAATGGATGGAAGATGAGAGCTGTCGACGCTCTCCTGGCAGGGTGAGAGACAGAGGAAGAGAGAGAGAGAGAGAGAGAGTGATGACTGCCATGACTGGTGGAAAACTGAAAACATCCAGACTGATTAGATGCAACCTGGACAGTCATCCGGATCTAGTAACCCAAGAGGGTTTAGCTGTTATATGAGTAGCAACAGATCGCGGTACGGGCTGCAGGATTATGGTGAAAAAGACAAGATCATTATTTAGATCATTTTGCCCGTCTGTACATCTCCTCTACTTTGGACTGCAGCTGCCATATTCAACGTTTTTCAAGCGCTGCAGAATCAACTGGATCGCCACCTGGTGGCTGGCTGGTAGTTTAGGAAGTGCTTGATATCATAGGTAGCTAACTGTTTTTACTATATTTATTGCCATGGTCTCCAAGTATTCTGGTCTCAGTCTTGACATTGCCTCAATCGCAGCTCATAGCTAGCATTGTTGATGCTAATGAAGCTAGTCGTAAACAAAAGCAGGACTTTCACCCAGGAGACCGCAGTTCATGTCCCGAGAGAAACCAGGAGTAAACGTTGACTTTGTGCTTGTTATGTAACGTTGTTACTTGTTACTGAACATTATGTAAGAAAGTCGGCTAAGGGCGGATGTTATTTATTTACAGTTTTGTTAAAGTTGCTACGTTGTTATTTTCACACAAACCAGGATGCTTTTAAACCGTAACCAAATAGTTGAGGCTGGTATGACAAGTATTTATGAAACATATTTTTGTGTTGTACCTTTCTGATTGCAGAAACGTACAATGTCAACCTTTAATTCTGCCGACTTGGTCGTCAAGTGAGAGCTTGTAGAAACAGTGACTGCTGCCTCATTTCAAAATGACACTACATTCATTTGGACGATGCTTTTATCCAAAGCAGCTAACCTGCCGTTGGGTTTGTGTCACAGTGAGCTGCAGCCCTTTCAGCTCCACAAACGCCCGGCTGTGCCCCAGTGTGGAGGTGGGGGGTTGGTGACACACACACACACACACACACACACACACACTTCCCGACCCCACAGCGAGGCAGGGGGCTTCAGCTGGGTCGCTGACCCCAGGCATGGGGCCTGGTTTCTGGGAGAGAGGGGTCGATAGGCCTGGCTGTGTGGGGCAGAGGGTGTCAATAAGGGCAAAAGGCAGAGAAAATGTAAATTTCAATTTGCTTTAGTGTTGTATTAAACTTACGTTTACTTACTTATCACAGTTTTATCATTGCATTCTTAGTGTGTAGTCTTAGTTTCAGTTTGTCTACCATCTCTAAGAATAACTGAAATAAGTTTTTTCTTCTGTGTGAATGTGTCCAAATGTCACAAATAGTTCACTGTTTTTCTGCAGTGGAACCACTTATTTAGACTTAAAGACACAAGTGTGTCAGTTTGAATTTGAATATGAGGATGTACCACTGTGTGTTAGGATACTTCCTGCTGCATTACTGTCAAAGCATGACAGCCTTCGTCATGCACACATGTAACAAGGCGATTATAAATCTGGTTACACGTATCAATAACTCAGATATGATCTTTCTCCAGGAGAAATATAGCTGGGAAATCGGGTTTCTATAATCCCCGGCACCGTTTGCAGAAAGTGATTTTCTTTTTCACACAATGCTTCCTGTGCAGTGTGCACAGCACAAGGTATCTTAAGTACATGCAAACGCATGAGGGGGAATGTTTTCATACATGTAGTTTATACATGTAAATACTTTGCTGGATTGGGAATCGGCAAGTACGTGATTCTGTGCACCGATCCAATATCACGTTGTCATATCATTTATCAGCTCATTGACGCCACACAGGAACAACAACACGGTGTCACTCACTACCGGATCTGTACATCCTGACTGATCGCTGCTGAACAAGTGCAAATGAGAAAGAGGCGAGATGGCTCGATCGTTGGCTGCTTCCATCACGAGCACCTGCAAAATGAATCGTATGACATCCATAGCTTAAGTAACGTAACAAACGTACTTATCTGAAGCCAAAACATGATCTTTGTTCTAACCCTAACTCAGTAGTTTTGTTGCCCGAACCAATCGTTTCACAACGTTAACCACAATAGTTTCACAACGTTAACCACATGTTACAACGTTAACCACAATCGTTTCACAACGTTAACCACATGTTACATTGTTAACCACAATCATTTCACAACGTTAACCACATGTTACAATGTTAACCACAATCGTTTCACAACGTTAACCACAATCGTTTCACAACGTTAACCACAATCGTTTCACAACGTTAACCACATGTTACAACGTTAACCACAATCGTTTCACAACGTTAACCACAATCGTTTCACAACGTTAACCACATGTTATAACGTTAACCACAATCGTTTCACAACGTTAACCACATGTTACGTTAACCACAATCGTTTCACAACGTTAACCACATGTTACAACATTAACCACAATCGTTTCACAACGTTAACCACAATAGTTTCACAACGTTAACCACATGTTACAACGTTAACCACAATCGTTTCACAACGTTAACCACAATAGTTTCACAACATTAACCACATGTTACATTGTTAACCACAATCGTTTCACAACGTTAACCACAATCATTTCACAATGTTAACCACATGTTACATTGTTAACCACAATAGTTTCACAACGTTAACCACATGTTACATTGTTAACCACAATAGTTTCACAACGTTAACCACATGTTACATTGTTAACCACAATCGTTTCACAATGTTAACCACATGTTACAACATTAACCACAATCGTTTCACAACGTTAACCACATGTTACAATGTTAACCACAATCGTTTCACAACGTTAACCACAATCGTTTCACAACGTTAACCACAATCGTTTCACAACGTTAACCACAATCGTTTCACAACGTTAACCACATGTTACAACATTAACCACAATCGTTTCACAACGTTAACCACATGTTACAACGTTAACCACAATCGTTTCACAACGTTAACCACATGTTACAACGTTAACCACAATCGTTTCACAACGTTAACCACATGTTACAACGTTAACCACAATCGTTTCACAACGTTAACCACATGTTACAACATTAACCACAATCGTTTCACAACGTTAACCACAATAGTTTAACAACGTTAGCCACAATCGTTTCACAACGTTAACCACAATAGTTTCACAACATTAACCACATGTTACATTGTTAACCACAATCGTTTCACAACGTTAACCACAATCATTTCACAATGTTAACCACATGTTACATTGTTAACCACAATAGTTTCACAACGTTAACCACATGTTACATTGTTAACCACAATCGTTTCACAACGTTAACCACATGTTACATTGTTAACCACAATCGTTTCACAACGTTAACCACATGTTACAACATTAACCACATGTTACATTGTTAACCACAATCGTTTCACAACGTTAACCACATGTTACAACATTAACCACATGTTACATTGTTAACCACAATCGTTTCACAACGTTAACCACATGTTACATTGTTAACCACAATAGTTTCACAACGTTAACCACATGTTACATTGTTAACCACAATAGTTTCACAACGTTAACCACATGTTACATTGTTAACCACAATCGTTTCACAACGTTAACCACATGTTACAACGTTAACCACAATCGTTTCACAACGTTAACCACATGTTACAACGTTAACCACAATCGTTTCACAATGTTAACCACATGTTACAACATTAACCACAATCGTTTCACAACGTTAACCACAATAGTTTAACAACGTTAGCCACAATCGTTTCACAACGTTAACCACAATAGTTTCACAACATTAACCACATGTTACATTGTTAACCACAATCGTTTCACAACATTAACCACAATCATTTCACAATGTTAACCACATGTTACATTGTTAACCACAATAGTTTCACAACGTTAACCACATGTTACATTGTTAACCACAATCGTTTCACAACGTTAACCACATGTTACATTGTTAACCACAATCGTTTCACAACGTTAACCACATGTTACAACATTAACCACATGTTACATTGTTAACCACAATCGTTTCACAACGTTAACCACATGTTACAACATTAACCACATGTTACATTGTTAACCACAATCGTTTCACAACGTTAACCACATGTTACATTGTTAACCACAATCGTTTCACAACGTTAACCACATGTTACAACATTAACCACATGTTACATTGTTAACCACAATCGTTTCACAACATTAACCACATGTTACATTGTTAACCACAATCGTTTCACAACATTAACCACAATCATTTCACAACATTAACCACATGTTACATTGTTAACCACAATCGTTTCACAACGTTAACCACAATAGTTTCACAACGTTAACCACATGTTACATTGTTAACCACAATCGTTTCACAACGTTAACCACATGTTACATTGTTAACCACAATCGTTTCACAACGTTAACCACGTTACAACATTAACCACATGTTACATTGTTAACCACAATCGTTTCACAACGTTAACCACATGTTACATTGTTAACCACAATCGTTTCACAACGTTAACCACATGTTACATTGTTAACCACAATCGTTTCACAACGTTAACCACGTTACAACATTAACCACATGTTACATTGTTAACCACATGTTACATTGTTAACCACATTGTTAATATATTGTTTGTTCAGATTTTTTTCCCTTTCAACTTTCAAAAAGTCTCAAAATAAATTCTAAACTATTTCGATTCATTAACCAGCTTCTTCCTGTGTTGCCACCTTTTGTTGATGAATTCCCCTGTTTTTTGCCAATATTAATATCATACTTCCATTCATGCCAATAAAGCATATTGATCTGATTAGAGAGAGAGAGAGAAGCAGACTGGAGTGCGTAATGGGGAAGCATTGATTATGGCTGTTAACTCTGGCTCTTTGATGTGGATAATGCAGACTCTCTCTTCCTGCCTCTGCACTGACTTTACACTCTAAAACCCCCGGGCCTCAGAGGATATTGGGTTTACAGAGAGGGAGAGGATGCGTCAGACTTGGTGCATAAGCTTGAATGTGACAGACAGAAGTTGTAGAGAGAGCGTGTGGTTGTGTGAGAGATTAAATGTTCAAAAAGATACAAAAAAGGAGTTTATGTCTGTGAAAGAAAAAAGGTTTATGAGAGAAAGTTGGAGAATAAAAAAAAAAAACAGCATCAGTTGTTTCAACAAAATGCACACAAAAAAATAGGATACTAGCAGACGAGGAAGTATTTACTGTAGAGCCAAACGGTCTGCAGAGAGGTCAGGATGGATGTGTTTCTGTTTGTGTCCTGTTTCTTACAGACACTCATTGTTTTCTTCTAACCATGACCATAATTCTCCATCTTTGTTTTTTGCAACCAGTGAACAGGAAGTGACCATATCTGGACTGAGGAGGAGTGACGTAGAGACGCAGTATACGTCTCTGGTAGAGACCTGTCAATCACTGTGTAGCCCCGCCCTAAAGCATACCCCGCTTTATGGTCTGTTTGACTCTAAATGGACCATAATGTACTAAATGAACATCATGCTGTATTGAAGAAGACTTGAAACTAGAGATTGAGACCATAAACTCATGTTTACAATGTTTACTGAGGTAATAAATCAAGAGAGAAGTAGAGTCATTTTCTCATAGACTTCTATAGAACCAGAGGAGTCGCCCCCTGGTGGACACTAGAGAGAATGCAGCTTTAACACATGAAGCTTTGGCTTCACTAGTCAGAACCGGAGGTTGCCAGCAGGCATCTGTTTCCATCCATATAGTTGTGATGAACCCACTGTAACGACCTGCCCAGCACCAAACAGCAGAAATACACTTTATATGTTTACCCTTTCAAATGGTTTTCTGCAATCCTCAAAGGTCACCTTTTTGTTGTCCTCTGCAAACAAGTTACAGAAATATCCTGTAGGGTTTTGGGGGGATCCCCACTTTTGGATATTTCTCCAAAACATGAATCTCCCGAGTCGTCTTTCAATCTCAAATCAGATGAGTTAGTTCTACTAATTATTGATAGTCTGGTCACTAGTGTCTCTGTGTGATCTGTTTCTTCCTGGGTCTGGTTGCAGAGCCCTGTGATGGTTTGAGAACAGAGACTGGAGTCAAAATGGTTGACGAGCAGCCAACTGAGCCGAGCCCTACAGAGCTGCCATGACCTCATTCTCCGTCTCTCTCTGCTCCATCAGCTCCGCTCGTCCACCACCGAGCGAGAGGAGCGAGCTGCTGAGGAGAGCCGGCTCCCTCTGCTGGACACTCACAATTACAACTTCATCCAGGGTCCCATGAACATCACAACTACTGAATGTGATGCACCCGCTTATCACCAGATGCATGCTGGGACACTTCAAGGAAAAATATGAGGGGAGAAAAATGCATGTGACTTTCTTTAAACAATTGCCACAACTACACCGTGTATCAAAGCCAGAAGATGTGAAAAACCCTCATTATCTTCAGATTATCAGCTTTCCGACGGTCTTTGAACTAGGGCTGCAACAACGAATCGATAAAATCGATAAAATTCGATTATTAAAAGAGTTGGCAATGAATTTCATTATCGATTCGTTGTGTCGCGCGACTATTACGCCACTCAATAAGTCGCGGAGATGTTTGAGCATAAAAAAAATAAAGTTGAGTTGAGCGCAGAGCGGAGGTCGAGGAAAGACCACCGGAGACCCGTAACCATGTTCTGAAACACATGGCGGAGGCAGAGAAATCAGTACGACCTCAGTCATCCAAGGTGTGGGAGCATTTCACACCAGTGGAGCTGGTGGAACATGTTCTAGGTAGGGCTGTGCCACATCCAATCAATGTCAGCAAACATCCCAGAATGATTTAATGCAAACAAATTAAGGTATCAAACACGTATTACTACTTTGCAGTTAAATATTTAACCTTTATTCCAACATGAAAAAAAGCAGTAAATAACACTTTGATAAATACGTCAGGACATCTTATTAATGTCACCCTCACGGGATTCAGTATAATATATGTATATATATATATATCATATAATAATATTCAGTATAATATAATAATGTAGATCATATAATAATATATTTATAACTATATATCCATTTATCAGACAGGTGCTTCATGTCCCTCACTCCCTAACTGTCCATGCTGGATCTGTCCCCGTTGTTTTAAAAAGCTAAATAAGTTATTAGCATGACGTCATCCAGCTAGCCAAACCTGTCTGGTGTACAGCTAGTAGAGAAGCTTCATGTGCTGCTTCCCTTTCCCGCTAGTCTGCTGTCTGATTGTGAAGTCAGGCTGATCTGATATCAGCTCTTTGGCCTGAAGTTTCTCCTCAAAGTTCTCCTCTCACACGGGTCTCGTATTTGTCATTTCCAACTTCTGGTTTCAACCGGAAGCGATGCTCGCTTGAACCTTTAACTTCCGGTTAGCCGGTTCAACCGGAATCGAGCAAATGACAACTAAGAGACTCAAGTCTCTTAATTGTCATTTTCCTCGCTCCTCGAACCGGTGTTCTGCGCCGGTGTTCTGCGCCGCCATATTGACGGCCGTCCCTAAGCTCTAATGTAGCTCTGAGGAGCGAGGATCGAGGATGGAGGAGCCATGAGCGAGGACCCACGAGAACAGACTTCCAGGAAGTGTTTTAACGGCCGACACGCCCCCTCATTGTTCATCTGTGATGTGATTGGACGCTGCAGCCGATCGGACTGATGAGATTGTTTTCAACATGTAAACAGTGAAGACAGATCACAGAATGAACTCTAGTTTATATTTGATTAGTTTTCTGATTCAACATCTGGTTTAAATATTGTTCATTGTAGTCTGAACAACAAAAGGACCACAAACAACTTTCTTCATTTATTAGAAAGATTTGTGTTTTCATGATCTGATATTTCCCTCAATAACTTTATTATGAAACAATTAAAATCAGAGCGAGCTGGAGAGACTAAACCCTTTATATATAGATATCTATATCTATATATATATATAGATATATAGATATAGATATAGATATAGAGAGAGAACTGAGAGACAAAATACTTTTTACATCATTCATCATAATTTCATTCAGTCACGTGAGGCTGTTCATTCCTGATTGTCGGGTTTGATGAGTTTTGATGACTTGGGAAATTAATGCTTTTTTGTTTTTTTATCCGATTCATCGATTAATCGAAAAAATTATCGACAGATTAATCGATTATTAAAATAATCGTTAGGTGCAGCCCTAGTTTGAACACATCATGTGCGACAAAGGCTTCCATCAGAAAAAGCAACAATAACAAATCTTATTGTGATATTTCATCAAAAACATTGTTCTTCATGTCTCTTTTAGAATCTAGCCCTGAAAGAAACCTTCGGCTTTAACCAGATTCTGTAAAAAACATTAAATTCTGAGCTCCGGTACATTGTATGTACCGTGTGTAATATATTATTTAAAATGCCCATCCAATAACCTCATATTTGTTTGTTTATGTGTTCTCACTGTTCTGATATTGTAAAAACTGTCGTAATTAAAAAAAGGAAAGGAGGGAAGTTAAGTACGTTTTCTTTTCATAATTTGGGGAAAATATCCTTTAACATGACCATATTTATTGTGTGACTGTGTGATTGTGTGACTGTGTGATTGTGTGAGTGTGCAGTTAACAGAACACAAAACAAGTGCACTTTTGCATAGAAACATTAGTGATTTTAATCACAATCTACCACAGCTGGAACATTAGTCAGGACTGAGACGGTGCAGCCCAAATCCTCTTGAACTGGAAAATAAAACAGTTTGCATACAAAAATAGACACATCTATGGGCAGATTAGCTGCAACCAAGTTAATTTAGCTCTGCGTACAATTTATTCTCAGCCAGCAGGATTTGGTCTTCATACAGACAGCAAGCTAATTCTTTAGGCAACCATTGCTGCCAAAACTGTTTGACAATGTTCAGAGTTGCCAGATTTGGACCACCTGACCAGATGATGATGCTGATATTCTGTCAAACAGCGATGCAGGCCCAACGTTAGCTCGCTAACGAGCTTATGCACTTGAGGTCCCGTGATAGTTGATACATTTTTACAGGCTTTCTACAGAAATTCCGCTCAGTGTCCACCGGGCAGCGCGTTTCTGTCTGCGGTGTCGGTCACATGTTTGGAGGGAAATGTTAAGTAAGTATTTTACTTTAACCGCAGTTTCAGAGTTGTGGTTTGTGCCGTCGAGCACCTTAAGGACGAGCACCCAGTGGACACAAAGCCGTCAACATGCTTCTTTTATGTAAAAAGCCTGAACAGAAAAAAACCTCAAAAAACAGTTCACAAAATATCGTGCTTTACCATTTTCTTCCACCATCATCAAAGCCCATAAAATCATGCTCCACGTCCACCCACCACGATGCATCACACCCGTGAATGTCCTTCTCCTCTCAGGGATGTGAGACATCGCTCGGTCACACACAAACACACCTACAGCTACGTGTGAACAGCAAATACCCACCAAGACATACCGGCATCAAAATACCACAAGAACCCAGTGGAGAGATGAACAACTACCGTTTAGCACAAAACAAAACCCGAAACAGAACAAACGTCCGTTAAAGCAGGAGGGCTGCTCTACAGTCACACAGGAGAAAGCTGAGCCCATCTTACAATACTTATATATATAAATATACATATTTACATGCAGGGTAAACTTGGCATGGCTGTGGTGGCTTTAAGGTGGATCTCATGCTACTGAGGCGGCGTTCTTTTGGTAACTTGGACATCAGCACTTTGTCTTCACTTCAGGGAGCCCCGTAGTGAGGAAATGTAAACGCAAGAGCCCTGAACAAGGGATCAACTGACGATGAAGCCCGACTACAAATGTTTTAGGTTTCTCTTCCTGCTGACCACGAGTTCTTCACAGTGAGGCATTGACCGGATGAGATCAGATAAAACAAGTGTTCTTAACTAACGCCAAGTCACGTAACAAGCATAGTTATTTTAACTCAAATAACGGTGTTTTCCTAAACCTTACCACTAAGTTGTGTTGCTTAAACCTAAAGTACTTTTGTTGCCTAAACCTAACTAATTAGTTTGTTGCCTAAACTTATTAAGTTGTTTTGCTGCCTTAACCTCACGTTGTCTTGTTGTGTAAACCTTAACAAGTAGTTTAGTTGCTTAAACCTAAAGTAGTTTTGTTTGTTTCAACACAACTTTAAATTTGACTTGTGCTAGAGAAGCGTAAACTTGTATTTAAAAACAACCTTGTACACATTCTGTATTTTATTGTTTCTCACATGATATTTAGTTTCTACTGCAGCCAATCAACAGCCAGTTTGGGAGAAAAGACACTTGGTTATTTGTGATGTTCGTTGAGATGTTTTCAACCTCAAACCTTTACTTAAAGGGCCGGTGAGTAGAATTTGGAGCCACCTAGTGGTGAGGCTGCAGATTGCAACTAAAACTGAAACCTCTTTAGAGGCTGTGTTTTGGTTTGTCCCTTCTGGGCTACTGTAGAAACGTAAGAGGACCCACTCACTTACACTTTAAACTTTAAAACTTTAAACTTTAAATTAAAAAACTTTTCTTTTTTTACTTAAAAAAATATCTCCATATGTAGATACAAACCGCTCATTCTAAGGTTACAAAAACACGACAATTCTTATTTCCAGACTAAAATAAACTTACTTAATAACTTAATATTCCATTTCTGCCAATAGTTCCTTCTCAATACTCCACACTGGCCCTTTAGTCGAGCACAATACAGTCATGAAGGTGAGAAAGGAGAAGAGGTGTCCGCCCGTAAATCATCTCAGCTCGGATTTTTGCACGAAACTGCTAAAATCTCGCCCAGTTCCCAGTTGTCATGATTGCTGCCACCTTTAACCCACTGCACAACCAACCGGCTCCAGCATTGATGAGGTCTTTAACTATTTGTTTTCATGTCATAAAAAGCCCCAAAAAAAAACAGTCACCAGCCCAATTTGGTCAAACCAAAAAGACAAATTTAAGGGGGGGGGGGGGGGATTTTACCCGCCACCAACCAACCCTGGGAGCCCTGAGGATGAGGGGGGGGGGGGGGGGGGGGGGAGCATGCAGGGTGGGGGGGCCGGGTGACGTCTGGGTCTTCTCATCGTTCAATCATTCCTGTCGGAGAGAAGCAGTGTGTCTTTAAGGGCTTGTAACGACTTCATAAACAAAACACAGGTACAGTTGTTACGCTTTTTTACACGTTTAGTCATTTTTAAAAAGCACAGAATGAACGTTTTGACAGAACAGTTTCCACCATTTGATACATAAAATCAAGACAAAGAATTAACAAGAAAAGTGCTGAGAAAACAAAGACTTCTGTCCAAAAACGTTGACTGTTTTTTGTGTATTTTGCTCCTCGTCCTTCTTCTCTGAGCTTATCTTTGAGCTCTTTACACAGATTTAATTCACAGGTTGTGTGTTGTGGTTGAAACCCTCTGGCTCTCTCCTTTCATTATGTCGGTGTTGACTGTGATCAGTCAGCACGGACAGAGTTTAGCACGACGCCTCGATGCCAGCAGCGTTCTCAGAATCAGTCGGCCCATCATCATCATCATCATCATCACTAACTGTTAATGCTTTTTCAGGATGATTTATTTATTTCTAAGAAGCTTTGAAAAGATTTCAAGTGATGTTTTAGTTTGATTCTTTCTGGAGAAACTCTGACAATTAAATCAAAATATCAATTAGTCGACAAAATCGTACGAGTGTTTGTGGAAAAACGAATAATTTATTTAAAACCCTTAAAACAAAAGATCAAATGACGAAAAAACTAAATCTCCTAAATGACAAACAGTGTTTTTAGAAGCGTTTTTTACATTTCTGATTTATTAGTTTAAAACATCCACCGTGCATCTGAGGTGTTTCACGCGTTTAGTGAAGCGTGATCTGAATAGACAGATGTTCAAATGTCCTGCTTTATATGCGCTTTGAACTTATTAACTGTATCCATATTGATCGATCGCTACGACGGGCCCGTCAAAAACAGAGCCGACATAAGAAAGTGTTTTGGTTCAGTAAATATCTGTTGTTTCACTTCACCAAACGTTATTAATTAAAAGAGTGCAGAGATTTGACCAAAACTCAGTTTTTACCTGTTCATTTCCTGACCACCTGTGAAGTTCTCTCGATGACGACTGTATTGTCTTCTTTGACGGGCGAGGTGTTGACGTAGTCGTCGCCCAGCAGACCAAGGAGCGGGTACCTGTTCCTGTAGCTGCACACACACACACACACACAGATGTGTTCAGGTATGGTTTGGTGGATGATTAGAATTAGGTGGTTAAAGCTCAAGAATGAATATGCTAATGAAGACGATTTAACCTAAATCTCTGTCCGTGTGTCCTCCACATATCTCCGATCTACTTCACACTCGGTGGGTGTTTTGCTGACGACCCCGCGGAGAGCCGTGTCGAATTTGACATGCGACATGTTCAAAATGAATCAACTTTGACTAAAGAAGCGGACGGCGCTCTGCGTAGCAGCAGCGGGGTTTCTGTCGTTTCAGCTCTCTGGTGTCAATAAAGTTTTGGTATAGTTCTCTGTGGCGTCGTACCTGTTGGTGACGATGGTTTTGGTGACTTGGCTCTTGGAGCTTTCGCTCCTCACCTGCATCAGCTTCTTGATCTCCTGAGGGCCACAAGAGGTCAGAGGTCAGCACAGTTGGCTTGTGTGTGTGTGTGTGTGTGTGTGTGTGTGTGTGTGTTTATATGTAAACAGATCATTTTAAGATAATGTTTGCAAATATAAAACACAAAATAAATGTTTGGCTCATATTTTGTTAAAAAGCTTTTTTTAAATCTGTTCAATGTGTCCACTCGGCTGGTTCGGTCTCATTTGAGCTACAGACCTCCTCCTGTTTGGTGATGGTCGTCTTCCGCTGCTCCAGCATCAAGAGCAGCTCTGAGATTCTCAGCTGGAGACCGTTATCAGAGGACGACCTCTCGCTGGAGGAGGTGGTGACCTCCGTCTGGATCCTCGTTATCTGGCTCTGAAGGGAGGACGCACAGAGACAGACGATAGTTCAGTGAACTATATATATGTTCAGCTATCTCAACACATAGACAAGTAAAAACGCTGCAAAAAACAAGCTATACTACTACAATCCAAAGTATTGACGTAGCAGCCATGATTACAGCTGTTCAAACTCTCTAAATGTTAAGAAAAGGTTCCTTAAATGCTTCCTTTCTTATCTCCTTTCACATATAGGGAGCACTGGACCAACCTTTACCAAAGGAGAGGAGATAACGCTGTCCTCGTTGAAGTGACGTCAAAGTTTAATTTGAACCCTACGGATAAGTTTAAAACATCCTTCGGTTTCCACAGGGACGGTCGAACGGACACGAGTGGAATCGTGAGGGAACGTTTTGGATTGTTTATATGTATTTGATCAGGTTTCCTTCCTGCAGAATAAACACTATTCTCTAAGCTCCTCAGAGTTCTCCATTTTCTGCGAGTTAGAAAATGTTGGACGTGCACAGAAAAAGCCCAAAAACCTGCTGCGGAGCATAAATAGGGCCCCGCCCCTAAAGCATCCCCTGCTTTATGGTCTGTTTGACTCTAAATGGACCATAATGTACTAAATGAACATCATGCTGTGTTGAAGAAGACTTGAAACTAGAGATTGAGACCATAAACTCATGTTTACAATGTTTACTGAGGTAATAAATCAAGAGAGAAGTAGAGTCATTTTCTCATAGACTTCTATACAACCAGAGGAGTCGCCCCCTGGTGGACACTAGAGAGAATGCAGCTTTAAGACATGAAGCTTTGACTTCACTCTTCAGAAACAGAGGTTACCGTCTGACTATTCGTCTAAAGCAGAGTGTGATGTTGTTGCAGGTGATAAATCAAAGTGCTGCACAAATAAAAACGTCGTCATGATGCCGCTTGATGAATTTCCAAATGTCACCGTGAGACATGAACGTCTGGATGCAGTAGTGTGATTCTCACCCGCAGCCTCTGTATCTCCTGGTCCTTCTCATCTTTCATGGTGCTGAGCTGGTCTTTGTACTGACGGGACAGCTCCTCGGTCTTCAGGTGCAGCGTGGTGCTGCTGCCTTGGCCGGCCAGCTGCAGGACAGATGGACAAGGAGGGAAGGAAGGAAGGAAGGAAGGAAGGAAGGAAGGAAGGAAGTCAACATCAATGTTGCAGAGTTAACATTTTTTGCCTCGTTATTTTTTCTGTGTCTCTGAACGCTGCCAGACCACCGTCCACCGGTTACAGTTGGGACACAATCATCAAATTGATCTGTTGTCGATAACTGATCACCTTCTGCCGGAGCATGTCGTTCTCCTTCTCCATCGCTCTCATCCTCCCCTCCATCTCTTTGAGCTTGAAGTCTCGACTGGAGTCGTTGTTCTTGGCGCCCATGAGCTGGCTCTCCAGGGAGCGCTGAGTGGTGCTGGTTTCCTTCAGAGACACCTGCAGAGGGACGACACACACACACACACACACACACACAGGAAGTCAGAAACACACACACACAGACTAAATATTATTGTCAATAAACATTAAGTATTTATTTTTTTAATAAACAAAATACTACAGCATCACTCTGATTCTGAATAAACATAGATATTAGAACATATTTAAGTATCTGCACTTCAATATCTGTAATTGAGTATACGGTAAGTACCCGACTGTTACGTCTCTTGTCCCGTTGGTCATAATTGATATAATGGACAAAATTATCCTTTAATTTGTGTACTTTGTTGTTTTATTAAACGCACAAGGCTCTCTGCACATACATGTATGTTTTAATAAGATACAGCTCTTCAGTTCTGTGTCCATTTTCTGTGCTAATCTGACCCTTCTGTTGGTCTGTTGTAGACTGACCCTTCTGTTGGTCTGTTGTAGTCTGACCCTTCTGTTGGTCTGTTGTAGACTGACCCTTCTGTTGGTCTATTGTAGACTGACCCTTCTGTTGGTCTGTTGTAGTCTGACCCTTCTGTTGGTCTATTGTAGACTGACCCTTCTGTTGGTCTGTTGTAGTCTGACCCTTCTGTTGGTCTGTTGTAGACTGACCCTTCTGTTGGTCTGTTGTAGACTGACCCTTCTGTTGGTCTGTTGTAGACTGACCCTTCTGTTGGTCTATTGTAGACTGACCCTTCTGTTGGTCTGTTGTAGACTGACCCTTCTCTTGGTCTATTGTAGTCTGACCCTTCTGTTGGTCTGTTGTAGACTGACCCTTCTGTTGGTCTGTTGTAGTCTGACCCTTCTGTTGGTCTGTTGTAGACTGACCCTTCTGTTGGTCTGTTGTAGACTGACCCTTCTCTTGGTCTATTGTAGTCTGACCCTTCTGTTGGTCTATTGTAGACTGACCCTTCTGTTGGTCTGTTGTAGACTGACCCTTCTGTTGGTCTGTTGTAGACTGACCCTTCTGTTGGTCTATTGTAGACTGACCCTTCTGTTGGTCTGTTGTAGACTGACCCTTCTCTTGGTCTATTGTAGTCTGACCCTTCTGTTGGTCTGTTGTAGACTGACCCTTCTGTTGGTCTGTTGTAGACTGACCCTTCTGTTGGTCTGTTGTAGTCTGACCCTTCTGTTGGTCTGTTGTAGACTGACCCTTCTGTTGGTCTATTGTAGACTGACCCTTCTGTTGGTCTGTTGTAGTCTGACCCTTCTGTTGGTCTATTGTAGACTGACCCTTCTGTTGGTCTGTTGTAGTCTGACCCTTCTGTTGGTCTGTTGTAGACTGACCCTTCTGTTGGTCTGTTGTAGACTGACCCTTCTGTTGGTCTGTTGTAGACTGACCCTTCTGTTGGTCTATTGTAGACTGACCCTTCTGTTGGTCTGTTGTAGACTGACCCTTCTCTTGGTCTATTGTAGTCTGACCCTTCTGTTGGTCTGTTGTAGACTGACCCTTCTGTTGGTCTGTTGTAGTCTGACCCTTCTGTTGGTCTGTTGTAGACTGACCCTTCTGTTGGTCTGTTGTAGACTGACCCTTCTCTTGGTCTATTGTAGTCTGACCCTTCTGTTGGTCTATTGTAGACTGACCCTTCTGTTGGTCTGTTGTAGACTGACCCTTCTGTTGGTCTGTTGTAGACTGACCCTTCTGTTGGTCTATTGTAGACTGACCCTTCTGTTGGTCTGTTGTAGACTGACCCTTCTCTTGGTCTATTGTAGTCTGACCCTTCTGTTGGTCTGTTGTAGACTGACCCTTCTGTTGGTCTGTTGTAGACTGACCCTTCTGTTGGTCTGTTGTAGTCTGACCCTTCTGTTGGTCTGTTGTAGACTGACCCTTCTGTTGGTCTGTTGTAGACTGACCCTTCTCTTGGTCTATTGTAGTCTGACCCTTCTGTTGGTCTATTGTAGACTGACCCTTCTGTTGGTCTGTTGTAGACTGACCCTTCTCTTGGTCTATTGTAGACTGACCCTTCTGTTGGTCTATTGTAGACTGACCCTTCTGTTGGTCTGTTGTAGACTGACCCTTCTCTTGGTCTATTGTAGTCTGACCCTTCTGTTGGTCTATTGTAGACTGACCCTTCTGTTGGTCTATTGTAGACTGACCCTTCTGTTGGTCTGTTGTAGACTGACCCTTCTCTTGGTCTATTGTAGTCTGACCCTTCTGTTGGTCTATTGTAGACTGACCCTTCTGTTGGTCTATTGTAGTCTGACCCTTCTGTTGGTCTGTTGTAGACTGACCCTTCTGTTGGTTTTGTGCACCGTACCTGCAGCTGTCGGTTGCTTTCTCGGACGGTCCCCAGCAGGAGGTCGTACTGCTGAGCCTGGTCAGCTTTGAAGCTCAGATCTCTCTCCAGAGACTCCTTCTCGCTCTCCAGACGCTGAGACGACACACAGACACACACATGTCGTCTATAAGTGGATCAATCACATGTCACTTTTTCTATTTAAGTTTCTATTTTTGTAAATTTTAGTTTCAATTAGGCACCGGTGCCAAAATGACTTCTTAAACACTTTTACTCTTGTATTTAGTCTTTGTTCTTGTTATTTGAGTGGCCTGGTGTGTTATTTCCTCCTGGAAGTTGCATCCCTCAGATAAGATATCGCGTTCACGAGAATGGACCAGAAACTGCTAAACCTCAGGCGACCTCGACTCGTCTAGAAACAGTCGTGGCTGCTCGAGGTGGAGACGGAAGACGGGTGCTCGGAGAAATCACCTGCGGTTGAAGCCGCGTTTCAAACAAATTCAGTAAATAGCGATGCTGTCGCTTTCAAATGTCAATTACATGATAATATAAGAAATAGAGAGAAAAAACAAGGTCACTATCATAGTGTTTCCACTGTAAGTGTTTCTGTTGAGGAATGCAAGCTCACCATGAAAGTGACTCCACCACTCATCAGTCTGACAGTAATAAGCCGCTATTATCTGCAGTGACGCCTGCAATTAAACCCATTTAATTAGTTTGCACGACTGTGACGAGCTCACATAATGCTCGAGCTGTAGGGACACGCTGTTCTCACGTCACACAAACTGCTGCAACTAATCCATCACGTGCACGTTGTATTTATTCACGTCACCAACCGCCTGTCGCCTGTCGAGTTCAAGTCCGGGAGGACTTTTCCAAATTTGAGTTACGTTGACAAAACTAGAAAGTGTCTTTTGTTTTTACCCGCAGGTCCTCAGACATGTGGAGGAGCTCCTCTCTCAGACTGCTGAAGGTGGACAGCAGCAGACGCATGCTCTTATCTGCAGTGAGACGAGTCTGACACACACACAAACACACAGAGATGAGTTATTATTGTCTTATTGTAAGAAATCAACTGGGGAAGTTTCATGGTCTTTTAAAAATGTTAACGCTCACTCACCTGCAGCAGGTAGCGGATTTGTTGTTTGGTCAGTTCAGTGGCTCCTTTGGGCAGCAAAGCCTCCACCTCCTCTTTCTCCACCTGAACACACACACACACACACACACACACACACACACACACAATAGAAATAAATGAAAAACATTAGCCGCTTGGAAAATAAAAAATTGACAAAATCCTCACTTTTATTTCGTTTCCACAAATGTAATTATACTTAATATACTTGAACTTTTTGTTTTTTATATGATATTTAAACTGAAGCTTGCTGAATGTTTTACACCGTCCTGTTAAATACAACCTCTGTTTTGTTTTTACGTCTTCGTCGTTTCGGGCTCAAAGTCGACAGATCTGAACTCTGGTCTGATTTATTTATCAGATGTGTGTGACGCAGGTTTGTTTCTCACCTTGTAGTTATTGGATGGATCCAGCTGGTGTTTCCTGTAACACAAAGAAGAGGAAAGACACACAATGAGGACGACGGCTTAACGATGTGTGTGTGTGTGTGTTCTTGTACAGCTATCTTTGTAAGGACCAGTTAAATATTAGTCCTTCAGAGTGAGGACATTTTGGGAAAGTGAGGATATTTTGGTCGGTCCTCACTTTGGGACAGACCTTCAAAGGCTTGTCTGATGGTTCAAACCAATCGGCAACCTCTGGTGCTGGTAAACGTGCAGGGAGACAGAAAGAGAGTGCAGAAACCTGCGGTTCCTCAAACGGCCACTAGAGGCCGGCTCCGAACGCGAGTTAATCCCCGCAGACCTGTTCACCAGCCTGCAGTTCAGTCCAAGTGTCACAGAATGTTTGTGACGTGAATGTTGGTCTCAGAGGAATCAATCAGAATTTTATGTTTTTTTTACAGAATCTGTTTAAAGTAATTAAATGTTTTTGATGAAATATCACAATTTTAAGCTTACTTTTTATGAGGGAAGCGTTCGTCACACATGATGTGTTCAAGGACCGTCGAAAACAATGTGGCTATAATAAACAGTGTAGTTTTAGCAATTGTTTAAAGAAAACATGCTTTTCCATCCTGCTAGCAAAATCTATTATTCAATAATGAACATTTTATGTCTAACAATGTAGCTCGATATCTACACAAATAGGTTACAGTTTGGAAACATTTTTCAGCCGATTGTTGGTGCTTTAAAACCGCTTCTCACATGATCATTTGGAAAAATTACACATATATATATATATATATATATATACTGTATTGATTTATTGACTAGCTTTGCAGTCATCTTGATTTAGTTGTGTTTTTGTTTTTTTAATCACTTTATTTATTCTCAGAGCCAAAAAACGCTGCACAATAAAAACCTGTAATGTTAAACTTCCTCCGCTGGCGTCTGTGATTCAGAGTGATGCATTCATGTGCAGGCGTACAGAGTGGGGAAAAAGACCTCCCTCAGCAGAGGCCAGCTTGTAAATGTTTGATATCAGGATTTGTGGTGCAGTCGACCCTCCAAACAGTCAGTTAATCAGTAAGAAAACCCTGCATGATGACAGACGAGTCATACTTACTGTCCACGGATCTTGGACACGTGCTCGGAGATGCAGGAGTGGATGTCGCAGTTCTTCCTGTAGACCTCGGCCAGCAGCTCGCCGAAGTAGCGCGTGTCCATCTTGGTCGGCTGCGGAGTCTCCCTCAGCTCGGTCCTCAGCTCGGTCCTCACCTCCGACCTGGAGATCTTCTCGATCGCCGGCGGCGGCGGCGGCGGCTTGTGCTGAATGACGTTGATGATCTCCACCTCCTCCACCTCCACCTCCTCCTCCTCCTCTTCCTCTTCTTCCTCTTCTTCCTCCTGGGGGAACAGGTCAGAGACAGATGTTTACGTCTGCTGTGTCTGAACGAGACAAGTTAGTACTCTTTAGTACTAAGACAGTATTAACGAGTGACGTATTAACAGATTAGGTCATACTGGTTATAACCTACTGTTACTGGTCGTAATGGTGCACAAGGAAGTCTACACTTGATGTCAATGTTTTCGCTCACAGATTTACAGATAACAGACGATTAAGGACTTATTATACAATGTTTCATCATCAGTATGCTGCTGTGCTGATTGGTCAACTGGTCAGGAGCGCAGCCTGTGATTGGTCGATTGGTCTACTCAGTCAAGTATACAAATCTAGTTGAAAAGTGAGGTCATTTTTTGGTCCGCCTGATGTTTTGTGAGGTAAAAAAATACAAAGAACTTATAAGAATGTCACTGAAACAGAGACAAGACCTAAAAGAAATACTTAAAATAATCATTTGTTAATCCATTAAACGTTTTTTTGATGAGGTTGAGGGTGATACTGAAAGTGCAGACAATTAAAGATAATTATTTTAAATGAATCTGCTGCTATAACAGCCTCCATTCTTCTGAGCAGACCAGATGTTGGAACCCTTTTACTACTGGTTTGTGCAACTCTAACATGTCTAGGATTTAACAAAGGACAATTTGTTTTTGAATGCTTTAGAAACAAGGTGTTAAAATCTACATTTGAGTAAATATTTAGCAGCCAAATCAAATAGTTTACAGGATATTGCTTTGTTTCTTTATAATGCATTTAATACATGACTTCTTTCTTTAAAGCTTGTACAAAGGCAATAAAGTAGTCCATAAATATGAGGGATGAGTTTACAGATAATCACAAACCCTCCTCATCACTGCGGGGGTTGGTTTCGTTGGTTTCGTTGGTTTCGTTGGTTTCTGGCTTATTTCCAGTTACACCTACAGTCTGTGTTCATATCTCTGAGTAACACTCGTTGTCTTTTTGATTTCCTCACAGTTCATTTTGTTTGTACGTCCTCTGGGGTTTGGGAGAGAAGTATCAACGAAGCTTAACGTCGGGCCAATGAGAGGCCCGGCTCACAGCAGTGTCCACATACTTTTGGCCGTCCGGCGTACGTTGATAACGCTGCACACACTCATGAACTCAAACACACCCATCACCTGCTTTAATCTACATGTGGCAACAGAGTGGAGTTGCATAACCGTATTTATCTAACGTGTGAACTCTCACTCTCTGCAAACATTTGTCTGACACGCTCATTATGTACAATGTTTGCCTTGTCTTGTTTCCTTCTATCTGTAGTTCCTGTGAAGCCCTTTGGGACTGAACCGACTGTTGAAAAGCACTTAGGATTTAGACTGCAGCTGTTTTTCTTGCAACTGCTTCGATGGCTGCAGGTGTGCACGGGGTGTACAGGTGTGCACGGGGCCCTCGTCCCTACCTGTCCTTCAGAATGCATTAAATCATCTTTTTAACGAGCGTACTTCTACAGCTGTGACAAAACCTCCCACTTGAACTCCACGACACATTCCAGCCTCCTGCTCTTGTTGAAGGGTGGGCTTCTGACTGCAATGAGGCCTTTGTGTCGAAGTATGAAATGGGCGGGGCTTATGTATAGGGGCGGGGCTAATCCACATGAATGAAATAGGAACTCTGTGCCGAGTGCAATGAGTCGACGCCTCACAATTCATTTGGCCATGAATCTCTAGAAGTCGTGAATCTTTTTGTTACGAGACACTTTAAACATCACCCCTTCACACACACACACACACACACACACACACACACACACACACACAAAAAGACGTTACTGTAACAAGTCCTGCAGGCTCAGCGCTAAATTAAGAGATTAGCTACTCTCTTTCATCTTAGAATGAAAGAAGAGATTTATACTAAATAGATTAGTTACACTCATTTGGAAACATCAGGTAAGAAATAAATGGAGGGATTTGTAATATTTCTATGTCTTAACACTGTGAACATTTCGTCTGATGTCATTCCTTCTTGAATATCCAAACCGTGGCTTTGCAAAGCTGTCCAGCCAGATTCCACAGGAGCCCGGGGGACGGTTAAGAGACAGACTTTCCCAGCAGGTAAAGTTTACAGTATTGTGCCATTGGAGAGCCACCAACACCTGCACGGAGCCTGCAGCACATCAGGTTCAGATTCTGTTGACGCGTTTGTTGGCTGTATCGGATTGTTTCATATCGAGTTTCTTTCAAATCTTAGCATGCAGGGGGCAGAATATTAGAAACAACTCTCAAGGTGTTTGGAAGCTTCTGATTTAGAGGAAAAGTAAAGTTCTTCGTCTCTGTTGTTATAAAGTGTGGCCCTTCCTGTAGACCACACCCACGCAGCAGAAACAATAATAACGTTACCAGGAAGCTCTACTATTGTTTTCATTAAAAAAATAAAGAAAAATCAAGAAATGACCCAGAAGGGAAGAACAACATAGGAAGTGAGGAAGATCGCAGGTTTGATTCTGTGAAACCAGGAACCACGACTCTAACAGGGAACCTGTCGTGTGTTGTTCAGTTCAAACCGCAGAGCAAAGATGTAGAACTGTTGTTTTATTGGACTTTGTGCCTTGAAGGAAAAAGATCACAGTCACTCTTCTAAAAACCTGATTCAATGCGGCTCAAAGGCGGCGATGACGTGCAGCAGATCTCCAGGATTGAGAGTCCAATCACTGCACAATCTCTGTAGCGTAAAAACAAACTTAACCGTGACTGAATGTATACTTGTCTCAATGAATCACACAGCTGAGGAGTTATTCTCCTCAAAGCAGATCTCCCGGTGTTTGAATAAGGGCTGGGCACTAAAGTAACACATAACTCTGGAATCCGACAGTGAGAGGTTGTAAATTCAAAAAGACCCGCCCGACGGAGCTCAAAGCTCACCGCAGGACCAAAGGTTGGTACTTCTAGTCCTGTTGCTACTCGTGCTTCTGCTGTTGGATTTTTAAATGCAAACAAGTGTGCGACAGGGAGGAGCGTATCCGAATGCGATCACATGGAGGAGGTGTGGCTGCTACGGCAACATGCCTGTCATTCCTGCAGAGAAAAAGTAGAGCGAGGAGACGACCAAACGGAACAATCGGCTCGTTATATCATCCTCGCCGTGAGACGCTGCTCATTTCACCGTCTTTAATCTTTTCTAAACTGTATTTGAAGCAGGAATGTGGGTAATCGTTCTTTCTTTGCCATAGAATTCTCTAATAACTCTTATTATCCTCCACGTTCCTGTGGAAATAATGTGCGGTTGCTACTTCACCAGTCAATTAGTTGTTCAGGTAACAAAAGAAACCAACAACTTGGCAACACTACCTGGAACGAGACAGTGTTTCACCAGTAAACCCACAGCCGTCATTCACACACCAGAGAACGAGTATTTGTCAGTTATCCAATTAGAACCAGCAGGAATGTGGGAGAGTTGAAGTTCAGCCCGCGGGTGATACAACGATCCTCTCGTACTTTAACTATCGACACAATATTCCTGGCAATCTGGCGCTTACACCACTTTTCCAACACAATTAGTCCGTAAATGTGGGATTTTTTTAAACACGGGAAAAGCTTCTAAAGATAGACTCCATCTCATTGTCAGTAGACGACTCATGCCTTTCTGGTTTTATTCTGGAGTTTGACGTCACGGACGCAACGAAAAACAAAGTTTAGTAACGAGATAAAATGCTACAATGGCTCCATCTTTTCTTTTTCTCTCTTTCAAACTGTTCAAGCGCCGCTCGGACTGAGAGACGGACACAAATGTGTGGCCGAGATGACAAAGAGTCGCAGAAGTTATACCTACGGAAAATAAAGAGCTGCAATCCTCAGATATCCCACTAAATGATTTTGTTTGTAATCAACGTAATCATGAATGAGGAAGTATAAGCACACACATTGGAGATGGATGGGTCCAACAAACACGCACATAAGTACTTCAGTTACGGCATTTCTGTAGTTATTTCAACCCAAACAACCATCTTTTTCTGAACCTAACTAAGTTGTTTTGAGCAGAAATTGACACGTGTTTGGACTTTCGTAGGAAAACGCACAAAACAATGAGGCCAAACTTCGCGCATTGTACCAGGAAAGAGGTGGAATTTAGCGAGTCCATCCGGGTGTCATGTTTCCATCACTGCAGATAAATACCGTTGACTACAGCAGAGTCGCTGTGATGAATGCTGATCGTAACCTTTATCACTGAAGACAGAAGCCTGATGTTTGTGGGTTTTTTGTCCAGTATGAAAGAAATCTTTCTCTGGACCAAAAGTTATGTTCTATATTTTATACACAAACATGTTTACAAACCTGAGTAAAACATCTTCACAGCTGACGAACTGTTTCTGTTGTGCTGCTGTTCATTTTCAGGGATCAGTAAAATGTCTCAGGTCGACTCTGACAGAGTTTAATATGCAGCTAACCTGCAGACGCGACATTCCAGAGATCCACCGCAGACCTGAGCTCATACTGCGCTGCAGAATGTGTGGGAGGTAACATCAACGTTATGATGATGATAGGTCAGTGTGTGTGTGTGTGTGTGTGTGTGTGTGTGTGTGTGTGTGTGTGCGTGCGTGCGTGCGTGTGTGTGTGTGTGTGTGTGTGTGTGTGTGTGTGTGTGTGTGGCAGACTGACCTAGAAAAGTGTGAGAGCTGAATCAACACATTTCCATCTTATCAAGTCATTTCTGTCTAAATCAAGTCCTAAAACTGTGTTTTCTTACAAGCAGGGTTCTTAAACATCAAATTAAAATGACCTTTCAAGGACTTTCCAGCCCCAAATCCCTACAATTCAAGGACGCATCTCGACATAGTTTGATAGTTTAACAAGCGTCTTTGATGACGACACAAGTCCTTAAAATTCTTTAGCATCGCTGAAGGTTCGCTTGACGTTCGCTTGCTTGCCGCTGTTCAATCTTTTGTCTTTTGGACTGTTGGTGCTCAGACAAAACAAAGTATTTGAGAAGGTAACTTTGGGCTCCATAATGGCCAATTTCCACTTATTCTTTTCTTATTTGAAAGCCTAAATATTGACCAACCAAAAAAAGAGATTTCTTCATAACAAAGATAATCACTAGTTGCAGCCCTAAAGAAGTCTTTCTGCAGTATTGGGTTGTTTAAATGGTGTCCCCCCCCAGACATAAGTCTACTGCATCAAACGGCCTGTAGTTGTGATGAAACATCAGCTTTTCTTTCAGGTAAATTTGATCTAAAAAGCAGAATTTCTCTGTTACAAACAAAACAAAAAAATCACTCAAAGTCTCTTCAGGGTCACTGATCTGGTTTCACTTCTACAGGCTGTGAAAAGCAGCAGTAACCCAATAATCATGTGTGTGTGTGTGTGTGTGTGTGTGTGTGTGTGTGTGTGTGTGTGTGTGTGTGTGTGTGTGTGTGTGTGTGTGTGTGTGTAGGTCAGTGTGTGAAGGCTCTCAGGACTGGTTGAGTAACACTAGAGGTTGAGAATGAGAGACGGGCTCTTTGTTGTGTGATTCAGTCAGAATGCTGCAGATTTGATCCTCTAACAAACTTCAGGATGGGCTTCACTCGTCAGATCCAGAGGTGTCTGCCTGTTGTTCACTGTGTTGAGATGTGCTCTGTGTACACTTCAGGGTCCCAGTTTGAGGGTATGAAATATGGTCACCCTGGTGTTTGTCTCCCTGCAAGTCTCTTCTTCTCTTCTATTTATGGTCAACAGTCAGATGCGTCAGGTGCGTCTGCAACACCTGATCAAAGCAAAAGCTGACATCGAGCCTTTGCAAAGTTGTATGTAAACACACAGCGATGAGAACTCGCGGCTCAAAACCAGTTCAAACATGCAGCAGCAAATTATTCACTTGGTATATATCTGGAAGCGAAGCACACGAGCAACCACATAGTTCAGATCGAGCTGTTCAGGTTTGTTTCTCCCTCTTTGAAGGAACGAAGCTTTGACGCCATCGTGTCAGATGTGAATCAGATCATTTAAAACCTTTTATTTACACACAGATTGAGTTTAACTCGCAATTATTATCATTTTGAGCAAGCTGTCTAGAGTCATAAAGGTTTTGCTTTTGTCTCGTTTAGTGAAGAACTTTTGGCAGCAGCTGTACGTCATCTTCTATCTCTTCTCACTCTTTATGGTCTAAAGCAGCAAGAGAGTGATATCAATCTCCTCATCTAACCAGAGAGGCTTATTTCCTTTCCTTCAAGCCTCCTTCGCACGGTGCAAAAATGTTACCTGAGGAGAAAACCTCCGCTTTATGTTCATTAAACATATCAAATTTGTTTATCATTTAAGAGTAATTTGTTTATCATTGAAGAGTTATTTGTTTATCATTGAAGAGTAATTTGTTTATCATTGAAGAGTTATTTGTTTATCATTGAAGAGTAATTTGTTTATCATTTAAGAGTAATTTGTTTATCATTTAAGAGTAATTTGTTTATCATTGAAGAGTAATTTGTTTATCATTGAAGAGTAATTTGTTTATCATTTAAGAGTAATTTGTTTATCATTGAAGAGTAATTTGTTTATCATTTAAGAGTAATTTGTTTATCATTGAAGAGTAATTTGTTTATCATTTAAGAGTAATTTGTTTATCATTTAAGAGTAATTTGTTTATCATTGAAGAGTAATTTGTTTATCATTTAAGAGTAATTTGTTTATCATTGAAGAGTAATTTGTTTATCATTGAAGAGTAATTTGTTTATCATTGAAGAGTAATTTGTTTATCATTTAAGAGTAATTTGTTTATCATTTAAGAGTAATTTGTTCATCATTGAAGAGTAATTTGTTCATCATTGAAGAGTAATTTGTTTATCATTGAAGAGTAATTTGTTTATCATTGAAGAGTAATTTGTTCATCATTTAAGAGTTATTTGTTTATCATTGAAGAGTAATTTGTTCATCATTGAAGAGTAATTTGTTCATCATTTAAGAGTTATTTGTTTATCATTGAAGAGTAATTTGTTCATCATTGAAGAGTAATTTGTTCATCATTGAAGAGTAATTTGTTTATCATTGAAGAGTTATTTGTTTATCATTGAAGAGTTATTTGTTTATCATTGAAGAGTTATTTGTTTATCATTGAAGAGTAATTTGTTTATCATTGAAGAGTAATTTGTTTATCATTGAAGAGTTATTTGTTTATCATTTAAGAGTAATTTGTTTATCATTGAAGAGTCATTTGTTTATCATTGAAGAGTCATTTGTTTATCATTGAAGAGTCATTTGTTTATCATTGAAGAGTCATTTTGTTTTGTTGAGTCAACCCCCCAACAGAATGTGTCATGAGCCTTGTATTTTGGAGAGAGAATGTTATTCATGCTCATTTAATTAAAGCAGCAGAATGATATTCTTCAAAGATTTCCTCGTGGTAAACATTTAACCACATCGCCACTCCTTCACTGTCCTGTCATTAAGTGGACGCTTCACATACCATCGAGTGGTGATAGAAGCCTCTCAGCTGAGCAGAGCTGAAAGAATATTCAAACTATTTGGTCTCACTCCCATAATGCTTCAGTGTAATCTGGGTTTAAAGATGTTCTCTCCTAAAAGACGACTTCACAGTAGCCAACGTGTCCGTCAGTCACACTTCAAGCTGCTCACACTTTGACCTTCTGATCGACTTGAGATGAACTGTTTACACAACTACACGTCACGAAGAGAAACCAAACCATCCAGAGGAAGAAGCAGAACTTATGGCGCTGGTAAAGAAAACATAACACGGTTTAAAGGTAATTTAACTGCATTAATCTGGAGTCCAGTGAAGATTAAAATGAGTCAGACATGAATGTTATTGTTGATCATCTCATTCTGAAGCCATTAATCTGCTGCTCTGACAGCCTCCACAACATCGTTAATGACGAAACTATTAAACCATAAATCGTTAAGTTGATTGACAGAAAATAATTAAATGAGTTTATTAGTGTGTAATTGCAGTCAGGGCGTTTCAGATCTGAAACTGAGACCTGAAACGTCTTCTTTTCACTTCTCAAGCCTTTTATTAATGAGATCATTTTATTTACAACATAATATTATCGTTTTCTATTTTTTATGTTAATTTGGGTATTTTATTTCCATTTTAACTTGCATTGTTTATTTCATATCAGTCCAGACATTTTTTTTATTCCTGTTTCAACGATGTAAAGCACTTTGTAAATTTGTTTTAGGGTCAGGTGCTGTATTAATAATAATAATAATAATAATAATATCATCTGGTTGCAGCTTCTCTAATGTGCAGATTTGCTGCTTTTGATTTTATTATATTATTGTAAAATTAATATCAGTGGATTTTGAAAGAAGAAAACATTTGAATCATCACATTTTTCTCTATTTATGGACATTTTCATGATTCATGTTTTGTTTTTTTCCACTTGCCCGACCAGAAATCTACTCGCCTAAAAGTCAATATTAACTTGCCCCTATAAATAACTTTATCATCGTTATTATCAATAAAGTTCATGGTCATGTTTAGTTAACTAAACTCCTGTTTCGTGCCCGATCGGTACTGAGCATGTGCAAACTCTCAACAGAGAGGAGAAGGAAGCGAGATGTCTCACTCCTCAGCTAATTCCATCATCATCATGAAAACCATCACGCCAATGAGCGGCTCGACTCAGTAGCCCGACATTGTTCAGTCAGACCGTCCTGCTGTCTAAACATCACTATATGCAGCGGCGTTAAGAAGTGTTTTAATAAATAAAAGTAATCAAACTACGATATTCATCTTTTACTGTGTGACAGGTGATTAACAACATAAACTCTTCTGACTCCGACGTGTTCAGAACTGGAGAGCTGTGAGGAGCGAGTCGACCAATCGTTGGAGAGGATGAGAGGCGATGACGTCACGTCACCGCTCTCTGTGGTGGCTGCAGGGCGTGTTACATGACATGAATGCTTTCTATTGATCTTGATGAACTCTGCTCTTTAAAAGCAGCCTAGTGAAAGTTCATTTGAGTGAGGTGTGTGTGTGTGTGTGTGTGTAGCTTGTTTTCCCTCTGTCATCATCCACCAGCAGAGCCTAACTGACAACTTGTTAGGCTTCACTGCGCACACACACACACACACACACACACACACACACACTTGTTCCCACCCTGCAGGCGTCACCAGCGGGTCTGTTTTTATCACAAAGGCATGTCGTGAGAAGAGAAACTTCTCAAAGCTTCCCGAGAAGTGTCAGAGATAAGAGCGCCTGGTGGAATGAAGCTGACGACTGAAGACGAGCTGAGTGACTAAAGCGATTAGAGGCCGACTTCACGCTGCAGATGATGTAAGGTTTAAAGATTTAAAAACATCACCACGAGACTTTACCTCTGCAGCAGTTTTAAGATTTGATTCTCTGATGAGAAGAAAAAAGAAACAAGAAACACAGCTTCATGAGCAGATAGGCTTCACTGACTCAACAACAAGTTCCCTCTTAAGATCCCGAAACCACAAACCTGTCTGTCTGCTGTCACCTGTCTGTCTGTCCTGAAATTGCCATTCGATCCTCATCTCAAAGTCTTTTATTGTGCCATGGGACGACAGATGAAAAACTAACTCTGGAGCATTTACAGGAATGTGTTATTAATGTGTACTGTCCCTACCAAATAAACCAATAAATACAAATTTAAAAAACGACACCAGAGAACCAGCGGCGACGAAGGCCGACTGCTGTCTCTTGACCAAAAAACCGTTGCACCTGAACACACCACAAACACTACGGCCAACTGTCAAGTAGCATGAACGCATGCGTGAGAGATCAAATGAAGTTGATGGTCATGTTTAGTTAACTAAACTCCTGTTTAGTGCCCGATCGGTACTGAGCATGTGCAAACTCTTATCGTGGACCAAGAGACGAAGTCAACAAACCAGACTGGAACCGTTTCATTTTACAAACTGAAACAGTGAGCTGGTTCCAGCATCTCAAAGGTGACAATTTGCTGCTTTTTAGTTTTGGGATCTGGACAGCTGATCGGGCAACAAAAAGAATATGATTTATACATTCTAACATTTTATACACTCAACAATCAAACGTAAAGGTAAAATCGATAATAAAGATAATTATTAGCCGCAGCCTGAAGCTGCCAACATGATCTCGGAGATCAAATGAAATGCTTAATTAAATCAGCAGATAAGACGGTCTCTCCTCCAACGGACGAATGAAAAACAAATTAACGATTAAACATGAAACTCAAGACCGTCTCAGGACAAACGGCATCAACGTGCCGCAGAAAGCCGCCATAAATCAAAGAACCATTCCTGTTCTGACAACAGCCATGAACATGACGCTGCAGGTTCACACCAGAAGGAATGCAGCTCAGCAGCAAAGGACTCTGGGAAAAAAGCGGCAAGCCGGACACACCCCAAGTTTAAACCGGCTCGAATGGTTTGTCAGTGTTGCCACAGTGTGACAGAGCTGTGATTAGGAACAGAGAGAGAGAGGGAGGGAGAGAGGGAGAGAGGGAGAGAGGGAGGGAGAGAGGGAGAGAGAGAGAGAGAGAGAGGGAGAGAGAGAGAGAGAGAATCGCCGTCGGCTACATGAGCAGATGCTACTGTAGTTGTTCCCATGTTGAGGTTTCATGCTGACGGGGTGTGTCTCTGCTGAACCAACAGATTCAGGGACTCCACCCCTCTGCATTCCTTTTCCTTCTTTTAGTTTTCTCATCTTGAAGGAAACGCCTTCATGTTCGACAGAAAGACTGCACCTCAACCCGGGAATCATTAGGAGAGTTGGCACCAAAGGCACAAACTACAGCAAACTACGCAATCATGGTTCCATGATATGGTTCACTCGTCAGACCAACAGTTTAAAGTAAAAAAACAGATAAAGGAAGCTTGGTTTAGTTGGTTTAGACTTGAACCTGAGCTCCCTTTGTATCCTAACTGCATGTGGTCTCAATGAGATGCAGAAGAAACCTTTTCAACCAACTCTTATGAAGTGGTTTCTACCTCTGGTACATCAAACACGTTGAAGCTTTCGTGGTCATAGTCTGCGTGGTTTCATTGGACTGTCGGCACAAATTTAAATCAATCATCAATCAAAAAAGAGATTTCAACTCAACGTGGACTTCAGCACCAATGACTCGTTATTTCACTTGGTCTTGAGTCTACTTCTTTTTGGTTGGGTGTGGTTGTACATTGTACCTGCCACACATGGTCTCATATTGAACTGAGTTGGTTATTGATCAATTCATTTCCTGAATCAGCTAATGTTGAGGCTATTTATTGCCAGCAAGTTGACGATCAATTTGCTAGATCCACTTTGTTAGAACCAATCAGACAGCATCTAACAAAGTTACAGGAGAGAACCGTGAAGACCTAACCAGTTGGTGCCAGTTACTCTGTAGTTTAAATGGCACTGCATTTGGTGAGTGGAGCATTTTGACTTGTTTAGGACTCGAAACACGGTCAAGTTTAGGTCTTGGTTCTTGACTTGAGACTTGATTGAGAACTTGCCTTTCTTGACTTAAGACTTGACTCGAAACTTGACTGTCTCTACTTGGGACTTCACTCTGGACTTGCCTGTCTTGACTTGGGACTTGACTTAGAACCAGTCGGTCTTGAGTTGGGACTTGACTTAGAACCAGTCGTCTTGAGTTGGGACTTGACTTAGAACCAGTCGGTCTTGAGTTGGGACTTGACTTAGAACTTGTCGGTCTTGAGTTGGGACTTGACTTAGAACCTGTCGGTCTTGAGTTGGGACTTGACTTAGAACCTGTCGGTATTGAGTTGGGACTTGACTTAGAACCAGTCGGTCTTGAGTTGGGACTTGACTTAGAACCAGTCGGTCTTGAGTTGGGACTTGACTTAGAACCAGTCGGTCTTGAGTTGGGACTTGACTTAGAACCAGTCGGTCTTGAGTTGGGACTTGACTTAGAACCAGTCGTCTTGAGTTGGGACTTGACTTAGAACCAGTCGGTCTTGAGTTGGGACTTGACTTAGAACCTGTCGGTCTTGAGTTGGGACTTGACTTAGAACCAGTCGGTCTTGAGTTGGGACTTGACTTAGAACCAGTCGTCTTGAGTTGGGACTTGACTTAGAACTTGTCGGTCTTGAGTTGGGACTTGACTTAGAACTTGTCGGTCTTGAGTTGGGACTTGACTTAGAACCAGTCGGTCTTGAGTTGGGACTTGACTTAGAACCAGTCGTCTTGAGTTGGGACTTGACTTAGAACTTGTCGGTCTTGAGTTGGGACTTGACTTAGAACTTGTCGGTCTTGAGTTGGGACTTGACTTAGAACCAGTCGGTCTTGAGTTGGGACTTGACTTAGAACCAGTCGGTCTTGAGTTGGGACTTGACTTAGAACCTGTCGGTCTTGAGTTGGGACTTGACTTAGAACCAGTCGGTCTTGAGTTGGGACTTGACTTAGAACCAGTCGGTCTTGAGTTGGGACTTGACTTAGAACCAGTCGGTCTTGAGTTGGGACTTGACTTAGAACCAGTCGGTCTTGAGTTGGGACTTGACTTAGAACCAGTCGGTCTTGAGTTGGGACTTGAGTGCAAACACTTGAGGCGTAAACCTCCCTCTCAGTTTCTCTCATCAACTCGATCAATGTTCGATCAAGAGCGGGATTATCTGCAACTTGTGGTGACAAGTTTGTGGTTTTAACCAACGTCATCTAGTTCAGGTGTAGGTCACAATGTTTGTTTTTGTTGAGATTAGTTTTTTTATGCGTATCCTTAACTTCATTTAGTTTGAGTATGTTTTATATTGGATGACAGAAAGCTGAACTAAACTAAACTAACAAGGCTAAAGTGGAGCACATACTTGTGTGGTTGCCAGGTTCTTCTGAGGGTTTCATCAACAAGAGGGCTTTCATGGGAAGAACTGTAGTGTGTGTGTGTGTGTGTGTGTGTGTGTGTGTGTGTGTGTGTGTGTGTGTGTGTGTGTGTGTGTGTGTGTGTGTGTGTGTGTGTGTGTGTGTGTGTGTGTGTGTGTGTGTGTGTGTGTGTGTGTGTGTGTGTGTGTGTGTGTGTGTGTGTGTGTCCTTGCCTCCTCCTCAGCGCTTGGCTCAGGGCTCTTGATCGGACTGGACGACTGGCTGAACACGGACGACTTCCTGCTGGTGCTCTGAAATAAAAGACAAAAAGACGAGTCGGATTTAAACTTCAGACACAACGCATGACATTAGTTTGAGAAGATGAATAAAATAAACTATGCAAATAAATACAAATGCTGATTCAGCCTCAACTAAACGTAAACGTCTTTAGTAAAATGAGTGGATGTATGCACTTTGAATTCAAAATACTTTTTGAATTTGAGAGTTTGCAAACTAAAAGGAGAAGTGACGATGTTGGTCAACGACATCCAACCTGCATGTGTTGTCAACCCTGAGTGCAATATCACAGTCTGTGTTCACGAAGGATATAAAAACCTTTGGTGAAGACAAACTGCTGACTGCAGTGTTTCATGCAGCATGGAGGTAGGAAGGTGGATATTTACAGCAGAGAGAGTGACCATGTGAAGTCAGAGATATCTGTAAAAACATGCTTCACTGGTGAGGAATCAACATCAAACCAGAGTCATTTTAAAGAAACTGCATCATGATCAGAATGAAAGTGAAGTCGACCGTGACACACAGACGGTTCACTGTAGAGTTCAGTTCACACCAACCGGGTCACTCATTGTAAATGAATGGGCTTTGTGTTTCTTCCTGAAAATGTGCGGAGGATGTTGGAACTTGTTCTCCGGAGAGTGAGCGAAAAAAAGAAAACTGAATCAAAGCCAATAACATTTAGAAAGAAATGAGGTCGGCACATCAGCGTACCGGCCAAATAAAAGCACCTAAAGCGGATAAACCCAATAAAGTGTCTCACATCCTAAAATACATCAGTCTTATACAGATTAAATCTTATCTTTATGATCAATCAATCTATTGATTCGTGTTCTACTAATTTGATAAATAAAGTCAGAAAACAGTCAAAGTAAATGACCATCAATGGCTTCCATAGTCTTAACCAACAAACTATTGGATTTACAATGCAGGCTCAACACTAACTTTTAAAAGTGGTTGCCAGACGTCAGCTTTTTGGTTTGCCGAAACTGACAATATGGATTCCATTTTTAGTCACCTAATACTTTGAATTATGAAGATACTTTTGCAGTTATACGTCAGCTTAATAATGAAAATGTGTCCTTTTCCATTCGTTTGTGATGTTGACGGGTTCGTTGAACTTTTGAGGTTCCACTTTTGTGTATGTATTGTGGGGTGCACGTTTTGCTGTTTTGCTGTCCCTACTTTTTATATATGTTAAAAAGTGATTGCACTGATGCAAACCAAACTCCCAAGAATGCAACGTAGCAACCCCGGCAATTGTTCTGAAAATCCCAAAAATGAAAGAAGCGACATGCGACATTCAGAGCTTTAATATCTCATCAAACAACCATCTAAATAAAGACATAGAGGAGTGATGTCTACCTGAGCGTGATCAGAGCTTCGGCTTGCTTTGTTGGGATAGCCGGCTGGCCGCGTGCCATTTTAGTCCATGTTAGTGCATGTTAATGCATGTTAGTGCACGTGAGCGTGGCTCACGGCCAGCATACAACATCATGGAAGTGTAGCGCCCACTCTCCGCCCCCCCCCAGGTAAACACTGTTAACTCTGTCAGCACGTTTGCTATAGTTTGCACCGTTAGCGCTGTTTGCACCGTTAGCGCTGTTTGCACTGTTAGCGCTGTTTGCACCGTTAGCGCTGTTTGCACTGTTAGCGCTGTTTGCACCGTTAGCGCTGTTTGCACTGTTAGCGCTGTTTGCACCGTTAGCTGCGAGCCGCCGTCTCAGGCGTCGCCATGTTGAGAGCTGTTGAGAGGCAATCGAAATACTCCAGATCTTGTATTTTGCACAAGATCCACACATCTTCCCAGACGATTAAAACCTGCTGTCTCACCTCAGATAATGACAATCTAACTCAGCCAGGTGGATTAATGTGAGGGTGTGCCACCTCAGCAGTCAGACCGGGCGTGGTATCGAACGCGCCACACGAGCACAAATCTCCGACCGCAGTGATTCAAACAGCAGAACTCGTAGTAAATATTTATCAGGACAACAAGCAGAGGGAATCCTGACACATTCTGCTGATCTCAATACTAGAAAGAGATCAAATAAAAACCACACAGACAGATTATTCAAAGATCAAAGAGGAAGAAGTGACGAACTGAGGCCTGTTGATCGTAGTGACTAGTATCGATGCCACATTGTGTCTTGGCAGTGACTCAGCGTCTATTAACCAATAAGTCAACTGACAAAAAGAGAGGAGTGGCAAGAGTTTCTAATTCCTTCAGTGAACGTTGACTTCACGAGAGGAACGTTATGGCAAAGACTTCAAAAAACAATCTCCAAAAACCCAAATAATGGAAATGAAATCTTTCATTTTATATTATAACAAAAGAAAGGGATATTAAAATGTTTTCATCTTCAAAACCTACAAAACAAGAATGTTTAATGTATAATTGTGTGTTTAAAATAGGCAACGATGTATATATACGTATATAAATATATAAAAAAAAAATATATACATACATATATACATATATATATATTTTACATAAAGTAATCACTACATTAGAAACATGTTTACTCTGTAAACTGTCTCATTATTTAAATATAATAAAGCTCATAATGTCATTATTTAAGTATAATAAAAGCTCTTCATGTAATAATCAGCACACAATGTAACAAAACTTTGAGCGCAGAACATAATAACAGTTTGTTACATAGTGTAATAACTTATTACATTAAGAGAATATTTTTTTTATTACATACTAAACAGAAAAAACAACATTCACTCAGCTAAAAATGTCAGAGTTGTAATTATTTATGTGTTCTTGTATTTCTGGTTGTAAAATGTTATTCATAACAAAATAAACAATGGGTTCATAATAACATATTTAATATGTCTCTGGCATCATGTATGTATTTTTATGTTAGATGGGTTCCCATTCAAAAAATAAAATGCCTTAAGTTTTAAAAAAATCGCTAAATATTACACTATGCTCTATTATATATATATGCACTATTATTAAACATATTGTTGCTTAGTTTATTATGTAACAATCTACTTATGATATAATAACTTCTGCACAAAAGTGTTATTACATTACGCGCTCATGGTTTTCTTACATTATGAATATTTCTTACATTTAAATTATCACATTGTGGCTTCAAACGACCTAATTACACCCGTAAATGTCTGTTTGTTTCATATTTTCTCATGTTTATTTACAGTTGTTTTAACTTTTAACTGCTGTAAACAGATATGTCTGACTGCATGTTGCTGGTTTTTCTTCAGTAAACCACTTTATTAGTCACTGATGTTCGTCTGTCGATATCACTGAGCTCTGACCTGCAGGATGAAGTGTTCAAAAGTGTCTCCACCGGGAGCAGACTCACCTCCACCGTGCCCGTGTGCTGGTACATCATGTCGGTGGAGTCCTGGCTGCTGACGCTCAGGCGGGGGATACTCTGCATGTACATCGGGGACACCATCTGCTGCATCATCGGCTGCTGCATCATCGGCTGCTGCATGATATAGTACTGCTGCTGCTGCTGCTGCTGCTGCACCGGGATGTACGAGTACTGCTGCTGCTGCTGCTGCTGCTGCATCGGGACCAGGTACCGCACCGTCTCGTAGGAGCTGTTGAGCGCGAGAGGATGCACCGAGGACACCGAGGACACCGACGCGATCGGGGACACCGGGCTGGTCACCATGGGCTCCTGGGAGGCCACGTTCACGGTCCGGTAGGTCGTCATCGTGTTGGTCACGGGCTCCGGGGAGGCCACGTTCAGGGTCCGGTAGGTCGTACTCGTCGTGTTGGTCACGGGCTCCGGGGAGGCCACGTTCAGGGTCCGGTAGGTCGTACTCGTCGTGTTGGTCACGGGCTCCTCGGAGGCCACGTTCATGGTCCGGTAGGTCGTCCTCGTCGTCCGGTTGGTTTGGACAGACATCTTTATGGATCACGCACTCTAAAATTAAAAATAAAAAAGTTTCTCAAACAGAACCACGCAGGATCCTCAGGTTGTTGTCTCTTCAGCCCCAGTGTAACTTCCTCCTCTGCTGGGCGCACTGGAGAGGAAAGTCCGGTTGGAGGAGTTCTTCCATGGAGGGGGAAGACCCAACCGGAGAGGGAGGCGCAAATACTGCAGAGGAGGTGGGAGGATCACAGCTGACAGGAAGTCACCTGGTGACACACAGGTGGATCAGACACTTTACAATGCACCAACACAAATAATAATAATAACTGTATTTATCTATACAGCACCTTTAAAAGCTTACAAAGTGCTTTAAATGACTTTACCTTTTGTTTACCATATTAGAATGTACATTTTAATATTTGTTCTATTTTTAAATGATGTCTCATACTATTGCACTGTGTTTATTGTTATGCACTAATCACCTGGTCACGTGGTCCTTGGATGTGTAACGTATTTAGCAATAAACAGTTCTCATTCTCATTCTGACAAACAATAAAACCACAGAAAGCTCAACAGTGAGAGTTAAACTCTGATTAATGTATATTTTGGGGCCAATAATCAGTAAAATCTCAATAAATAAATTATAAAAACGACCCTGGAGCCAACGGAGAGGAGCCAGCATCGGGGTGGTGAGATGTCGTCTGTTAGAGAGAGTTTCTGTCCTTTAATAAGATGTTTGCGTGATATTTACACTCTCAGGAGGGAAGATTAAGCAGGTGAGTGTGAGGTAAACACTAGGTGGAGACAAAGAACCACAAGAGGTGCAGTGAGTGTTGCTCACCTACTGTCGCTGCTATCAGCTTATAACTCCTGTATTTATATATTTTAAATAGTAAATCATTATTTTGAGATATTAAATCAATATTCTGAGATATTAAATCATTATTTTGAGATATTAAATCATTATTTTGAGATACTAAATCATTATTTTGAGATATTAAATCAATATCTTTAGATATTCAATCTTTATTTTGAAATGCTAAATCATTATTTAGAGATCTTAAACCATTATGATATAGAACGTCATATTTTTTAATATTTTTTAGTAAACAGTATGTTTTCATCACAGTGGTAGAAATGTGCTGCCATACATAACAGTCTCGTGCGTCCATCATGTGTGTTGGTGTGCCTGTGATCTTATCCTCAACTCTCGCGATAAGCAACGAGAACAGGCAAACGAGAAATCTACCATTCCATCATTCGAGGAAGCAGCTTTATTTCATCGGAATAATAATGGCTTCTACCCAACAAATCCGTCTTCTTCGCCGTGAACCAGTCGACATTGGAGGCTCACCGATGTCTCGGTCGTTGGCCTGAAGCCGCCGTTACCTTCCGGTGAGATGAAATAACGCAGACCAACAACCGTTAGTCGCCCCGGTTGACGGTTGATTTGGTTGTCCTGCAGCCAGCGCCAACCGGTTCCGCTGTCTCGTGCGTCGACGCTCCGAGCTGCCACCAAACTACACCCGAGATATGAGAGTTTTAACGATAAAACAACTCCCGGGCGACGATTACAAATGTTAAACATTGATTTTATATTTTTTTGCGAATGTGTACACGCCATTCTTCAATTCGGCATGAGTAAAGAAACACCAAGCAGTCTCTGTTGTAGAAAAAAGTAGCTTCTTAAAAGCAGCTTTTCTTGTTTCCTCACATCAGCGTGTGAGATTTGCTTGAAAATAAATGTTTTTAGGTGATTCAGATATTAGCTGAATTTACTATGATATCATGTGAATATAGAAGGAATAATCAGTAATATACCTGTAACCCTCATTGTAACGAATACCCTTAAAATGCTGAATATCCGAATGCAGTTTGGCGAGGCTGTGGCCTCATCGTGGATAATAGTGGCAGAATTAGTTTCATTTATCTGCGTTTGTAATATTATAACGATGTGATGTAACAGTACATTGCTATTTGATGACACGTTCTTGTCCACAGAAGACATGGAGCTTCTAATAGTGTTCAGACCTGCAGGGATTAGTCGATAGACAGAACCCTCAACTACATTAACAGTTAAATCATCTTTTAAGTAATATTTTCCTGTTAAATGTCATTAAATGCTCTTTTCAGGCCCTCAAATACGGGGAACACCTGCTTCTCTCTGCTTTTATGTCATATTAAAGTGAATATCTTTAACATTTTAAGACATCTTCTTTGGCTTTGGGAAACTTTTATTGACATGTCTGACTATTTTATGACATTTTTAGACAAACGATTAATTGTGAAAATAGCCGTCAGATTAATAAATAATGAAAATAATTGTTGGATGCAGCCTTAATTGGATGCATCATTTAATTGACAATAAGTCAGTAATAATAAGTTCTGTTGTGTAATGCAGGACTTGATGAACCCCACAAGAGGCTTTTATTTTGAAGGGGTGATGCAGGCCTCTTGTTGCTGCAGTATAAGTGACGTCATCATCCTCTGGGATGCTGTCATCATCGGCTCCATTTGTCAGACATGACCACTATATCTTTACCTTTATTATTATTTATTAGCAGTATCCGTGTTGCAAAAAATATCCAAAAACATTTGGACACTACATTTGACATTTAAACAAAACAAATCAAATCACCTTGTTTTTATTATATCTAGATTAAATAGAATAATTCTTAGTGAGAAGTTAAGTTTAAAAAAACAAGAGTCGTGCTCTGAATTAAACTGTTGACCTTTGACCTCTGCTGTCTCCGTAGTTGCTTCCCTCTTGGCGTGGCTGTTTACCCACAATGCACTGCCAGAGGGCCTTGTGTGTGTCTGACAGACCGATGTAACTGTTGTCTCCACGTCACAAAAACACAGCCGGAAGGTATTTATATTTATTTACTATATATATATATATATATATATATGTGTATTTATTTACAATATAAAGGATGAAGTTTTTCTATTAATGACCTCTGTAAGATATTAAATACTAGAATACCATGCTCAATATTACTTCTCTATTTTAGTTTCCATTAGTTAGTATCACTTCATATACACTTTATATTTTACTCTTGTATATATTCTATGTTGTTTTTCTTACTTTTTCTATTTTTGTTGAATTTTTTACTTTATTTATTTTAGTGGAATTTTGTACTTTTTATTTTTTTAGTAAAATTTTTTAACTTAATTTATTTTAGTGGAATCTTTTACTTTATTTATTTTAGTGGAAGTTTTTTACTTTTTATTTACCTTACTCTTATTTTGCACTGCTGTCAGTATTATAATTTTTTAACTTAATAATAATAAAAGTTATTTTATTGTTAATATATGTATATTTTTTATTCAATTTTTCTGTCTCTGGCACAATAATGTCCTTCATGATAACTAAAGTTGTGTCTTTATGTAAATGTGATGACACAGAATAAAGTTGTGTCTTTATGTAAATGTGATGACACAGAATAAAGTTGTGTCTTTATGTAAATGTGATGACACAGAATAAAGTTGTGTCTTTATGTAAATGTGATGACACAGATCTCTCTGTATTTCCAGGTCCTGGTCGATCTTGTTCGTGGTCTCACTGACATCATGTCTAGCTCAGGTGATCTACCAGGTCAGTGCCCTAACAAAGATTCATCAACGAGCAAAGTATTAATCAATTCATCTAAATAATCGATGAATTAGTAATTACAATTATTTAATAAAAATGATGTAAAACCAATGATTGAACTAAGGCTGTCACATTTCTCCAAATTAAAAGCCTGATTAAAAAATATTGGTCTTAAATTTTCAAAGATCCAGAGAGTTTATTATTCTTAAATCAGAAGGTTCTTTTATGGGACACATGAGGAACATATGAAACAAAAGGACGTTAAAATGAAAAGATCTCTGACGTAGAGAGTCAAGAGTGAGACGTTAGTTTAAATCTGCTTGCTGCTTCTGGTCGTATTAAAATCTGTTGTTGTTGTTGTTGTTTGCAGCCATAGAGGATTCTGGGATGGGCGGGATGAGGCTCCCCATCGGGATGACCCGACGGGCCCTCAGCTACGACGACAACCTGGAGGCCCCCATGTCCACGCCCCCCCACGACATCAGCATCAACAACCTGTGGAGACGACCCGTCATACCGGAGAGGAAGTTCACTCGCCTGGCTGAGGTGAGAACTAACAAACACTAACGCTGCTGCTGAGGAAGACGCTGAGCGTAGGTGATGATGATGAAGACGCTGAGCGTAGGTGATGATGAGGAAGACGCTGAGCGTAGGTGATGATGAGGAAGACGCTGAGCGTAGGTGATGATGAGGAAGACGCTGAGCGTAGGTGATGATGAGGAAGACGCTGAGCGTAGGTGATGATGAGGAAGACGCTGAGCGTAGGTGATGATGAGGAAGACGCTGAGCGTAGGTGATGATGAGGAAGACGCTGAGCGTAGGTGATGAGGAAGACGCTGAGCGTAGGTGATGATGAGGAAGACGCTGAGCGTAGGTGATGATGAGGAAGACGCTGAGCGTAGGTGATGATGATGAAGACGCTGAGCGTAGGTGATGATGAGGAAGACGCTGAGCGTAGGTGATGATGAGGAAGAAGCTGAGCGTAGATGATGATGAGGAAGACGCTGAGCGTAGGTGATGATGATGAAGACGCTGAGCGTAGGTGATGATGAGGAAGACGCTGAGCGTAGGTGATGATGAGGAAGAAGCTGAGCGTAGATGATGATGAGGAAGACGCTGAGCGTAGGTGATGATGAGGAAGACGCTGAGCGTAGGTGATGATGATGAAGACGCTGAGCGTAGGTGATGATGAGGAAGACGCTGAGCGTAGGTGATGATGAGGAAGACGCTGAGCGTAGGTGATGATGATGAAGACGCTGAGCGTAGATGATGAGGAAGACGCTGAGTGTAGATGATGATGAGGAAGACGCTGAGCGTAGGTGATGATGAGGAAGACGCTGAGCGTAGGTGATGATGAAGACGCTGAGCGTAGGTGATGATGAGGAAGACGCTGAGCGTAGGTGATGATGAGGAAGACGCTGAGCGTAGGTGATGATGAAGACGTTGAGCGTAGGTGATGATGAGGAAGACGCTGAGCGTAGGTGATGATGAGGAAGACGCTGAGCGTAGGTGATGATGAGGAAGACGCTGAGCGTAGGTGATGATGAAGACGCTGAGCGTAGGTGATGATGAGGAAGACGCTGAGCGTAGATGATGATGAGGAAGACGCTGAGCGTAGGTGATGATGAGGAAGACGCTGAGCGTAGGTGATGATGAGGAAGACGCTGAGCGTAGGTGATGATGAGGAAGACGCTGAGCGTAGGTGATGATGAGGAAGACGCTGAGCGTAGGTGATGATGATGAAGACGCTGAGCGTAGATGATGATGAGGAAGACGCTGAGCGTAGGTGATGATGAGGAAGACGCTGAGCGTAGGTGATGATGATGAAGAGGAGGATGATGTTTTATTTTTGATCTCACCAGGAGGATGAGAGCGGTGCGGTGAGTCAGTCTGCGGTGGCAGACAGCGCCCCCTCCAGGGCACCAGCTGTGGTGAAAGCCAAGGCCTCCTCCGTCATCATGAACTCTCTCATCACCAGTATGTGAGCTCTGTTAACTCTCAGATGTTCTGATCTTTATTCTCTCTGTGATATAAAGTTCTGCTCCTCTATAGAAACAGAACCATGGGGACTAGAAGTAGAGAACTAGAACATGTCTAACAACCACTCCTTTTGAATGTTTGATCTTTAAACATTGTCTCTTTTTTCTAACTGTCTCTCTCAGAGCAGACTCAGGATAGCGTCTACAGGTTTGAGCAGAGGGCGGGGCTTACCGACACCAGCTACACCCCCCACAAAGGCCTCACCGCCGAGGAGACCAGGGTCCACCACCGCATGCCCGAGTCCCTCCAGGTGAATCATGGGAAACTTTAGAAACTTAAAGGCCAAGACGTAAAAGGCTTAAATCAGTAGTACACCTGTAGTACACCTGTAATACACCTGTAGTACACCTGTAATACACCTGTAATACACCTGTAGTACACCTGTAGTACACCTGTAGTACACCTGTAGTACACCTGTAGTACACCTGTAGTACACCTGTAGTACACCTGTAGTACACTTGTAAACAATCTGTTGTTGTTGGTCGGCTGCTTAGTGATGATGTCATGACTTCTGGTCATGACATCATCACTAAAGACGGAATGTTGTGTGTTGTTGTTTAGAAACTGCAGATTCAGAGTTTGGAGGCCAGAGAAGATCGACAGAGCTCCTCAACTCAGTCCACTCCATCCAGCACTCCTCACAGCTCCCCAAAGCAGCACCGCAGGTACACACACACACACACACACACACACACACACACACACACACACACACACACACACAATCCATCTTGATCAGAAAATGACTGAAACACTGAAAACCTTTAAGCTGTTTAACACTGTGTGTGTGTGTGTGTGTGTGTGTGTGTGTGTGTGTGTGTGTGTGTGTGTGTGTGTGTGTGTGTAGGGGCTGGTTCGGCAGCACCAGTTCAGAGGTGAGCTCCACTAACAGCAGTGTGGACCTCGGTGGCTCTGAGTCGGCGGTGGAGCGGTGGAGCGTGTTCGGACCGCGGCCGCTCGTCCACAAGTCGACCTCTGACCTGGGATCAGACCCCACCTCAGGTAACCAGCACCGCCCCGCTGTGGGACTCTCAATCTGTACTCAGAGTTTAGAGACTTCCCCTCTGTTTGTTCTGGAAAAAACATAAAAAGGAAATTTGGGTTAATGGGTGAACACGTGAACTTAGGACCGACGGTAAACACGGAGCTTTAAAAGCAAACTTCAGAACGTTCATCTTCTCACATGAGGGACGATTCAGTCTGGAAACTATCAGTCTTTGTTACAACATGACGTCAGGTAAGTCATTTAAGACGGGCACGTCTTTCAGACTAGTGGAACGTTTATCATCATAATAATAATAATTTAATTCAGAACAGCTGTTAATAAATGGCAAAGTTTTAACTGAATAAGTAAATGAACAGGTTATAGTTCATATTTAGCACTTTTGTAAACCAGGATATAAAGAAAAAAGATGCTAAAAATCATTTAATCTAAATATTTAAATCTTGCAAGCTGGTTTTCTTATTCAACCCTCTGAACCTTTTCTCCGGTTACGTTTTATCTCTGTGGTCTTTATGTTCCCTTCAAAATAAAATCTGATGATGATTATGTTTTTTGCAGGTAGTTTTGTTGATTAAAGAAAACATTTTAATCCCGCCGGATGGTCCTGTGGTCCAGTTAAATCCTTTGTGCAGTTTCTTTGCCAGAATATAAAATAAATAATCTTTATTTTTTTTCCCAGCAGGCTTTGCGCTGCAGGCGTACCGCGGCGCCCAGAAGCCGACGCCCATGGAGGTGATGAAGTCGTCGGCCACGCGGCTCGCCGACAGCACCGCCGCTCAGCAGGTGAACCCTCCCAAGATGGAGATCCCCACCGTGGAGGCTCGGCGGCAGGGAGCGCGGCCTCACAAGCTGAAGCCCAGAGACATGAACGTCCTCACGCCCTCCGGCTTCTGAGACCGGCACACGTCTCCTCAAAGGTCCCATGAAATGCAATCATGTCCTCAACTCTGTTTTATTACAACTTGGGTCTCATTTTCGTAGTTTTGTACGTCCTTCCTGTTGGAGAATAATAACGTGCTCAACGAGGTAATCGCTCGCCGTGTTTCCATCGACGCGTTTCACACATCGCGTTAGAAAAGCTGCAGAAAGAATCGCCTCTAACGCTCGAGGTGCTTTTTGAAACGTTTTTCACCAATAAATTGTGACGTCTCGAACAATTTGAAACAAATCCCTGAAGACGTTCTTCTTCTTCTACTACGATTAGTCGTCGACTATTAAATCAATCTGCGACTCTTTTGATCATCAATTCATTGGTTTGAGTATATTCTTTAAAGAGAGTTAAATGTGGATGTTTTCTGGTTACTGAATATCTTTTGAGTTGTGACATTTGAAGACGTCATCGTGAGCTTTGTTTCATTTTGTTCACCAAATCTTAAATTTCAGCCCTGCAGCCGAGTTTATTCGCTCCAAACCAGTCGATGGAAATGCGTTTTTGTTTCTTGTGACATGTCAAACGTTGGCGACTGTTATCTGAGATGTTGGCGGCGTTACCTAAAGGAAATCTGACAAAACAAGATGTAAATAAACTTATTTAGCAGAAAACAAAACAAAGTCCTCGTCCATTCAGCGCAGTAGATACAACATGCTACGTTTTTAACAACTTCCCATCTTTGAGGCGTTTACTGTGTTACTTGGCTGTAAAGAAAAGAACCCTACTTTCCCTCGACCCTCGGTCGTGTTACTGTTACAGCTGCAGCATGCTGGCAGTGGCTGATCCTCGTATGTAGTGAAGATGACGGTGATCCTTGTTTAAAATGATCCTCTGTTAAAAAAAAAAAAGCACTTTATTCCTACTAAACATGCTCGATTAGCCTCTCGTGTTACACATTCCTCCAGGATGTAACGTAATGTTGATAGCCTGTCTTCTTAAAGGGACATTTCAATAAGCAGGGTGAATAAAACGTCTAACAGACTCCTTCAGTGTACTTTAACAAATCAAACCAAGAGAACAAACAATAAATTGTCTCAGGAAATCCTGCTCACTGAAACGTTCCACGTATTGTTTTGTGTTACAGATGTTTTAATTTATAGATCTTTTTTTTTTTTTATTCCACTTTAGCAACAGATTTAGTTTATTTTGGGAGTTTTGTGATTGCTGGTTTCAATCAAAGGAGGAAAGAATTCAAAAGAACGGAAAAGAAGACGAAGGTTTAAAGACGTGTGAGCGCCGTCAACATGTGGCCTCTGTTTTCTACCGGTCTGACGGTCAATGATGAAGGATTCCAGATGAGTTTGGGTGCGAATCGACTAAAGAGATAAAACGGTGCTGCATCCTGCGAGCTAGCTAAATGCTAACATGTCTTTTTATTCGAGGTTTCTGCGAGATGACGTGAATCTTCGTAGCGCTCAATGATTTTCACCAATCAAATGAAAAGAAGCACGCGGCTGATTGTTGTTATTTCACTCTGATTTGATTATTTGCTGAATATGACTGAGCAGTTTGAAGTAAAAATGTCATTTAGCACCTAAACCTCTGCTGACAGATGTTGTGTTGAACGTTCCTGAACCCTCAGCAGCTGTAAATATTAAAATATGACTGTTTATGTTCGCTGTGTTTAAAGTGTGACACTCCCCTTTAAATCTCTCCCTGACTGAAGAATCACATCTGAATCTGTACGGTTGTGACGTTTTCTGTTCGTCTGTTCGATATTTTTCCAGTTGATGGCAAAGAGACCTTGTCCTTGGTTTATACAGTCTCTGTACACTTTGAGATTTCACAATAAATGTTACGTTGTCATCAGAAAAACAAAGAGTCGGTGTTTTATTACAACGTGTTTTGCACAACATCTCCACTCGGAACTGTTTATTTCCATTTAAACATTCGTTGTGGATCTGTAGTCATTTATTTCAGCCTCAGTTCACCAATGAATACAGAACAGAAGACAGGTTTCACACACGAGTAACTGTTTGTGTGTAACTGAGTTTATTTTCCTTGTAAAGTGTCAAAAGTGTTTTTTGCAAAAGCATCTTCATGCAGAGTGAACCGCACTCAAACTGTAAAAACTAAAACATCTCCACCATCTGCTGCAGTGCAGTCAGCCTAGTTCCTGAAAACAAGTCATTTAGAAACAGCATCCAGTCACTTTATTATTATTATTATAGTGAATAACAGTGTGTAGTCTTTAAGTAAACCAGATCGCTCCAGCGTATATTAGCGGACCACTTGGGAGATAACACTTGGATCACTTGCAGGAAGTGAAGTTTGTATTTTAAATACGTTAAAAAGACAAGTCTACTTTTAATTTGGTGTTGGTTCTGTTGGTCCCTGTGGACTAAAGTGGTAGTGTTTCTGAGCACCACACTCCCTTTAGAAATCCTCTAATTTTTCTGCAGCAAGGTCTGACAGTCTGACCCTCTCAGTCCTGGTTCTGGTTCTCCTCCAGCAATACGTCCTGGGTCTCCGGTCTGTCCACGGTGGACCGGTCTCTGCTTGAGTCTGAGCTGAAGGAGTTTCTGGTGAACCTGCATGATTTCCTCTGAGTCCACCAGAATCCGACCCGGTGGCACCGATGACGAGCATTAAGAATAGCTCTATAGAAATAGACCATCTTCTCTCTGATGGTCTCTTTACTGATGGAGGTTCAGAACCAGGTAAAAGTTCCTCAAAGTAACTTTAAGTTCTCTAAAGCCTATCGCTGACAACACAACTTCAGAGACTGAAACCCTTGTGTCCGAACGTTATCCCTGCTTTTTTCCGTCACAACAGATTGTCTAGTTCAAGCTTCTTGACCTCGTCGTCAACTGTCCAAGACGATGCCAACATCCAACATGTTTGGTTAAGTATCTTGGAGACGAGTCTGAGCGAGTCTGAGCGTTACCAAATAAGATTGTCAAAAAAACTGGAGTGGGGAAGGTGGGAGGCAGCGAATTCTCCTGAACAACGAAACAGACGGCAAAGACCCGCATTAGTGCTCCCTGTTATGTGGACACAAGGGACGGACTGATGGACTCTGAGCTCGAACTCTGGCATCATGCACTCCAGTCGCAGCAACTGGAATAGTCCGTAAACCTCACCTGAGATCAGTCGTTAAGTACAGCAGTTCTGACATCTTGAGAAGTCTGGACAAGGCCTTTGTTTTCCTTCCTCTTCCAGATCTCGGTTGTTCAGGAACAGTTTGGAATTAGGTTTGTTTTCTCAAAGGTTACGGTTTATGTTGAATAATACCTAAACTTGCAAGAAGACACTCAGAGGGTCCATCAGTTGCTCCAGCAAACCAATCCGACATACGTCCACACCGGCTCTTCAAATTCAAACCTTCTGGAAAACCCTTGAACTGAACCGAGGCTACCTGATTGAAACGACAAACAACTGTCTTATTTCTTCAGATTGTCTTCTGGATCGAACTACTACTTTAATTTCTTGCCCTCACTTAGTCTTTTCCTTCAGGGTTTGATGCCTCCACGATCTGCCTTAATGATCGACTTCCAATCATCCTCTTTCACACTGTGTTATCCTCCTACCGATCCACACACAAAAGAATCTTTCCATCCGTCTTCAGAGACTCCCTCCTCCTCTTCCTCCTTCATTCCCTCCTCTTCTCTTGGCCTCTCCATACATCTGGAAGAAGAGCTCCATCTCCCTCTGCAGCATGTCGTTTCGGAGGTCGGCGTCCTCTTTGGCCCGCTCCATGTTGCAGATCTTGATCTCGGCGATGCTTCGGCTGCGCTTCTGCCGCTCCAGACTGACCCGCAGTACCGCAACCTGCCGCTCCAGGACGTCGTTGCAGCGCTCCAACCTGCCGTAAACACACATATACCAAATAGTACGTACATTTGTGCAACAAACACTAGAGACATGTAGCATTTGTGAAAGTATTTATATGTATTTCCTCCTTGTGCTGGTGTCTCACCTCTGTATCCTGGTCTGGTACTCGGCCTTATGCCGGGCCATCTGATGCCGCAGCTTGGCCAGGAGTGAGTGAGCGTCCCCGGGCTGTGACTCTGGCTCGGGCCCCTGGAGGTCTGAAGGTACGGAGGGGAGGAACACCTCTGAGCTGCCCGTACTGAGAGGGCTGTCACTGGGCGCGGAACAGGATGCCGGGGAGTTAGGGTGGTGGACGTCGTCAACAGCACCGTCATAATTGTCTTCATCGTTATCATCATTGTCGTTGCCGTCTTCGTGATCGTCGTTATCGCTGTTTTCCTCTTCTGCCCCCTGACTTGAAGTTATCAGTGTCTTTAGTGATACGTCAGGACTAAGCGTGGCCAAAGCCTCACCGCCCTCGTCCAATGGTAGAACCTCACAGGAAGACCATGAAGACAAGGAGTCCCTTGTATGCCCGGCCTCCTCCAGCTCCGCCTGCTCTCCAAAAGGTCCGATATGGCCTCCTGGATCGTTGCTTTCAAAATGCCCGCCATCCTCCATCCTGTGACGTAGAGACACTCTGTCCAGGTTGTCGTAGGCAGAAAGGTTGCTGTCCTCTTGAGCCTCACTGCTTCCCCCGCTGGCAGTTCCTGGCGCTGCACCATCTTCCTCTGCGGCACCAGAGCTCCAGAAACCAGTGCCTGCCTCTCCTGGGCCAGGCCAGGCCTTTGCCCAGCTTATGGGAGTCGGTCTGGGCTTGGAGCTGTCTGGCGGTGGGTCTTGTAGGCTATTTGTAGAGGCTTGAACATTTGCAGTGGATGGTCCTTGCCCAGCGTGGCCCTGGTGATAATCTATGTTGTGTAGGTTAGAGTGGTGCTGAAGGGGCTGACTGGAGGAGGGCAGGGGGTAGAAGCAGTTCTCTGGGTGGGAGGAGGTGTATCGATGGCCGAGAAATCTCTTCTGACCAGAGGACTTGGCAGCGGCAGAGAAGGCGTAGCTAAAGAAAGCAAAGGAAAGTAAGGTTAGACTTTCAAGATGATCCACTGAGGGGCCGATCACACCGAGACGAGTAGCAACAGGCGTGGCCGCTTCAAAAATACCCCTTGGCAAAGCGAGTCGGGCAAATCAAATGTAAATAACGGGGAAAAAATTATTCATTGCAGGCATCGAGGTCTTGCTGTTGCTCTGCTGTTGAATGAGGAGGGAAATTATATAGTTCAAAAACCACACCGTATAATAGGAAACTTACTGTTATATTACAAGTATATACTATATGTACAACTATATTTTATTGCAAATTTTACGGTTGCAAAAAAACGGTTCTGATTCTGAAAATAATAGTTGTGCCGTGGACGCGTTTCTAGCGATGCGTTGGAGGCTCTTTTAGGGGCTGATCTCGGTGTGATCAGACCTTAAGAGATTTGTTTTAGAAGTAAAATAATTTCACTAGCAAGGACCAACATCACAACAGTATGTGATAAAAGGTTTTATTATGCACGGTAGAATTAGATATTGAGGATTGATGGATGTGATCAAAAATAATCGTATATGAAGAAAAGGTTGTTGGTTCGGCATGTCAAGGACACAAGTGTAGAGGTCTAGAAAAAAGAGGAGACTCAATAATGGGGATCCATTTCTTGACTCCGTTCTCACTTCCAACTCATGGTCAGTGGCCCTTGGCATCTGATAACGACGTACCAAGTCCGTTAGAGTCCGTATGAGACCAGGCGGCAACCTCCGGGTCTGAAAAGTGAAGCCAACGCAGAAGTGCCTAAAACTTGCATTCTTTCTAACGGCCATCAGGGGGCGACTCCTCTGGTTGCAAAAAGAAGTGGCTCAACCCTTCGTTTTGCTTCTGGTTGCAAGAAGAAAACAAATGCTGAAGCTGTAGGCTTCATAACGTCAGAGCATCCAACATATTATAAAAGACGAGGAGATCTGCGTCGATGGATGACAAACACAGGACTTGCACCAAGGAGACCACTGTGTATGAATGGGTGTCCATGAGATGTTACCTGGGGTTCTGGTCATCTGCGGCGGGCTTCCCCGGCTCTCTGGAGCGCTCCACAATGAGAGGCATCGACAGCTGGCGGAGGCAGGGCGACGGGTGGAGATGAGGCTGCCTCAGAGCGCTCGGTGAATGATGCAAACCTCGCGGTGGACGGGCGGAGAGTGTCGGGGGGATTTTGGCAAACAGAGACTCGTGTTCTCTGATCAGCTCCAACATCAACACCTGGACCAGCGCTGCACCTAGGAAACAGAGAGAACAATTCAGATGTTCTTCAAAGAACCCTACTGGTTCTCTCAGGTGGCAAACACCACGACAATGGTTGTGTTCCAAATCTCACTTATCACCTTCAAGAGCTAATTGGTAAGCACACTTAATATCGTTCTAATGAGACTTTTATTTAAGTACAAAATCTTTCAAATTAAACTGATGAAATTAATTATTTTCTTTGTTAAAAAAAAGTAGAACCATGTTCCACAACACCCCCTTGCCAGCATGAAATACCACTTTTCTTTCAACCCTGTCTCCTACAAATGTACGTTTCCATACAGCTAAACTGCATTCTTAATTATGTTTAGAGGGACGGGTATTTACTCCCAGATTACAGTCACAGTTTGAAACAGTTTGAAACGTTGTACAGTGGGTCACGCTGTATATTGAAAATAATAAAATGGCTCCAAAACATCTAGTTTGGCTTAAAATTACAACGAAATTGAAACAAAGCACTTTAGTACTTGGTCATGTTTAGGTAACAAAACTACAACTTAGTTAGGTTCAGGCAACAAAACTTGGTTTAAAAAATAATAATTCATCATTCTTATGGTTCTGTCTACCTCCCATGAGGCTTTGTGGGTCTTCAGCTTTGGCTCGGAGGATGTTTGGTCCGAACACAGTGGCCAAGTTCTGTCCGCTCATCTTGTTACTGCTGGAGTAACTCTGGACCTCATTTAGAAACCTGCACTCACACACACACACACACACACACACACACACACACAAGATAATTAATACTCTTTCAAATGTATGACAATTACTCCCAATAATTCACGTTCTTGTTAAGGTTAAAAAGCCTCAGAAATATTTACAGTACTTTACTGTAATTAAGAAGAAAAACACAGATACAGAATTCTATTAAATGCAAATATTAAAATGCATTTAAACAAACCAAGTAAGTTTAAACAAGAAATGTGGCTAGAAACTGTCCATCTATAGTAAAGTCTTCTTACTGGCAGATAAAGTTGAGTAGGTTGAAGTTTGCAACTGGCAACTCGTGAAGAAGATTCCTCAATTCTGCCAAAACCTGAGTGAGGAAGAAGAAGATGGGAGTCAGTACATCACCACGAACAGGCATCTAGGTGGTGTTAAGCTGCTCTTTAAAGTCACTACGAGGAACTTTCATTTTGTGTTAATTTTGGCGGTCCCTGTGGACTAAAGTGGTAGTGTCTCTGAGCACCAGAGTCCCTTTGGAAAACCTCTCATTTTACTGCAGCAGTCTGACAGTCTGCCCCTCTCAGTCCTGGTTCTGGTTCTCCTGTGACTCCCTTCCCTCCAGTGGGTCCAGCAATACGTCCTAGGTCTCCAGCAGTGTGGTGTCGGTGTTAGCGACTGCCAGTCCAAGGCTGCAGGTGAAGCCGGACCTGGGTCTGTCCGCGGTGGACCGGTCTCTGGTGGAGGATCTGGGTCTGTCCGCGGTGGACCGGTCTCTGCTGGAGGATCTGGGTCTGTCCGCGGTGGACCGGTCTCTGCTGGAGGATCTGGGTCTGTCCGCGGTGGACCGGTCTCTGCTGGAGGATCTGGGTCTGTCCGCGGTGGACCGGTCTCTGCTGGAGGATCTGGGTCTGTCCGCGGTGGACCGGTCTCTGCTGGAGGATCTGGGTCTGTCCGCGGTGGACCGGTCTCTGCTGGAGAATCTGGGTCTGTCCGCGGTGGACCGGTCTCTGGTGGAGGATCTGGGTCTGTCCGCGGTGGACCGGTCTCTGCTGGAGGATCTGGGTCTGTCCGCGGTGGACCGGTCTCTGCTGGAGGATCTGGGTCTGTCCGCGGTGGACCGGTCTCTGCTGGAGAATCTGGGTCTGTCCGCGGTGGACCGGTCTCTGGTGGAGGATCTGGGTCTGTCCGCGGTGGACCGGTCTCTGCTGGAGGATCTGGGTCTGTCCGCGGTGGACCGGTCTCTGCTGGAGGATCTGGGTCTGTCCGCGGTGGACCGGTCTCTGCTGGAGAATCTGGGTCTGTCCGCGGTGGACCGGTCTCTGCTGGAGGATCTGGGTCTGTCTGCGGTGGACCGGTCTCTGGTGGAGGATCTGGGTCTGTCCGCGGTGGACCGGTCTCTGCTGGAGGATCTGGGTCTGTCCGCGGTGGACCGGTCTCTGCTGGAGGATCTGGGTCTGTCCGCGGTGGACCGGTCTCTGCTGGAGGATCTGGGTCTGTCCATGGTGGACCGGTCTCTGCTGGAGTCTGAGCTGAAGGAGGTTCTGGTGAACCTGCATGAGTTCATCTGGTTTCACCAGAATCCGACCCGGTGGCTCCGATGACGAGCATTAAGAATAACTCTATAGAAACAGACCATCTTCTCTCTGATGGTCTCTTTACTGATGGAGGTCTGATGGAGGATCAGGACTACACTGAGACTGGTTCAGGACCAGTTAAAAGTTCCTCACAGTAACTTTAACCAATGAACTGTTGTGTTGGTTACCAGTGTGCGATCACTTGACAGCTTCTGACCACAGAGCAGGAAGTCCTGGTAGCGTCTGTAAGGAACCAGAGGCTCCGGCAGCTGTCTGAGGTAGAGCTTCAGCAGTGACGCCACTGTGTGGACGTCTGTGCTACTGCAGGAAGAAAACACACAGCGAGTTCACTTCTTTCACCCTTTGAAGGAACAAGTGATCACAAAACAAAAAGAGGATGCATTGTACCTGTCGAAGGACGGCCTCTCTCCTGCATCAAAGGCCTCCTGCAGCTCTTTAACCAGACTGGCCTGTCCCGGCTGGCGAAACAAGCCCACTTCGTGCAGCCCGCGCTCCCGGATGAAGTTCACACACTGCTCCACCACCAGAGGAACCAAGCGCACCCCGTAACGTCGCTCGTACAGCACCGTCTCCTCCAGACGCTGACCAAAGACTCCTGCAAGGGAGGAAGGTTTCAGTGGGTTTCTTCTCTGGAGCCGTCACGTCAAATCAGAAACAAGGTGACTGGGCAGGTAAGGTGAAGGAGGAGGAGTAATATGCTGTCCAGTACACTGGAGCAAACGTATTTAAGGCAAAAAAAAACGTATAGATTTTGACACCAAGTGCTTCTTTATCAGAGAAAGAAATCACGTTCCTTTAAAGAATAACTAAACCTCCCAAACCACTTTATTTTCAGCTGAAAACCAAAGTGTTGATGGATTTAGGTCCTTATCAGGTTCTCCGGTTCTGTAAAGTGAAGTCAGAGCTTCATGTGTTAAACCTGCATTCTCTCTAGTGTCCACCAGGGGGCGACTCCTCTGGTTGTATAGAAGTCTATGAGAAAATGACTCTACTTCTCTCTTGATTTATTACCTCAGTAAACATTGTAAACATGAGTTTATGGTCTCAATCTCTAGTTTCAAGTCTTCTTCAATACAGCATGATGTTCATTTAGTACATTATGGTCCATTTAGAGTCAAACAGACCATAAAGCAGGGAATGCTTTAGGGCGGGGCTACACAGTGATTGACAGCATGATGTTCATTTAGTAAATTAACAAACAGAGCAACAATAACAAACATTCGGATGCTTGTGTGAATTATGTGAATTCTTTGTTTTAGAAAGCGTGTTAACACAAAGTGTGTGTGTGTGTGTGTGTGTGTGTGTGTGTGTGTGTGTGTGTGTGTGTGTGTGTGTGTGTGTGTGTGTGTGTGTGTGTGTGTGCACCTGTGAAAGGGATCCAGACTCCCTTGTTGAGGCTCTTCAGCCACTCGTCCCCCTGACCGGCGCTGTTAGAGAGGAAGAA
>JAVDOI010000142.1:117500-124670 GCA_032191485.1 Leptoclinus maculatus
GTGTGTGTGTAGGTGTGTGTGTGTGTGTGTGGTGTGTGTGTGTGTGTGTGTGTGTGTGTGTGTGTGTGTGTGTGTGTGTGTGTGTGTGTGTGTGTGTGTGTAGTGTGTGTTGTGTGTGTGTGTGTGTGTGTAGGTGTGTGTGTGTGTGTGTGTGTGTGTGGTGTGTGTAGGTGTGTGTGTGTGTGTGTGTGTGTGTGTGTGTGGTGTGTGTGTAGGTGTGTGTGTGTGTGTGTGTGTGTGTGTGTGTGTGTGTGTGTGTAGGTGTGTGTGTGTGTGTGTGTGTGTGTGTGCTCTCCGCTAAATGAAATGTGTCCGCCTCCTCTCTTCTTCACTCGACTGCATGCCTGTAATGAATCAATGAATCACATGCATGGAAATATCGAAAACAAAATGGAGCGCCTGCGTCTCCTTTTAGAGTCAAACACCAGCGCCCCAAGTGACGCACAATAACTAGAACCACTTGACTCTAGTGACGGAGTTCAAAGGGACCAGTAATAAACTACAGGGTTCATAAGTCTGAGCAGAGACTCTTCGAGTGTTGGTAAAGCTACTAAACTGATAATATTGAACATGTTAATAATTCAGCACAAACAGTAAAATGTGCAATAAGAACCCAAAATGAAAACAACGTAAAACACACTGGACTTTCACCCAGGAGACCGCTGTTTCACGTCCCGTATGAAACAAGCAGTCAGTCGTTGACTTATTTGTTGCAAAACCTACGTTTTTACGTAACGTAACTTTTGTAGTTATTTGAACCTAAATGTTGAATATTTGTTACATAACTTCCGTATTTAAATGACAACCCTTTGTTGCATAAACACTTCAGGGTCTTGCTCACTAGTCGCTCAGTGTTGCTGTACAGAAAAACACAATAAAACAAAACAAACTAACTTGTAAAGAGACATAAAGCGCCCCGATCACAGTTTACACATAAATAATCATCTTAATATATAAAATAAAACCAAAAACAACATCAACAACGTGCATCACAATCCTGAGAGACAATGCAGTCTCCTGTTATACATTTTATATGATTTATGTTTGCTTCTTTGTATCTTTGTAAGATACAAAAATACATTCAAACATTTTTTTAAGCCCTTTGAACTTTGATGAAATAAAATATGAAATTATAAATAAATGAGCACCTTTTGAGAGGAGGAGTGCTCTTAGCATTTGATGGGCTCAGCATTTAGTTTCAGTATTTGAACTATGCTAGTTGTTAAGTGTGAGGATATTTTATTTTTTATGTTTAGGACAGAAATAACAAGCATGTCGATGTGCGTCAACGCCACAGTACAGATTCCATCCACGCGTCACGCACGTCCCCATCGCCACCAAACACCTGTGTTATAGACCACGACGCAACATATCGACGGTACATTACGCATTAATATTGCTGATTTTTATGTGATCTGTATGCTAAATGTATAGAAAGAGTTAAGCTTCCTGTTCCTCACTTTGCAAACTGCCATCTTTGCCACTAAAAACTACATAAGGGCAGTTGTGTGTTCCAATACACCGGCACATTCCCGAGAATTGAAGAGATACTACCAAAAAAAGGCTGTAAGAAGAAGAAAAAGAACTGAAGTACTGTTGAATGACTTAAATAAATAAAACATGTGATCTTCCCCAGGCTGACTAGTGAAGCCGAAGCTTCATCGTGTTAAAGCTCTGCATTCTCTCTAGTGTCCACCAGGGGGCGACTCCTCTGGTTGTATAGAAGTCTATGAGAAAATGACTCTACTTCTCTCTTTGATTTATTACCTCAGTAAACATTGTAAACATGAGTTTTATGTCTCAATCTACTTTCATCACCATCAATTTATTTATTCTTTTTATTTAATCTCACTTTCATGGAGCACATTTCCTTGAGTGGATTTGGTTGTATCTGAGAAGAACTTCTCTTCATGAGTCCCGAGAACTTGTGATGTTTTTGAAAGGTTTTCTAAAGGACTTTAAGACCTTTAAGACCTTCCCGGCCCTTTAAGAAGAAGGAAATGTACTTCCCCCTTTAAAAGGTCTTTGTGGCTGATTTTTCCTGCTGTAATCTTCTCACTTCTAGTGAATAGATTGTTTACTTGTTCTCTCTACATTCACTAATAATTTCATGTTTGCTGGGTATTCCTCTGAGAGGTTACTATTTCATTAATATCGTCTGTCAAAAGTACATTTTGACGATCAATGGCTCCGAAATGTCTGAGGAGATGGTTCCAGCCGAGGTAAAGTGGCGTTGTTCCAGAGGCTTTCCCCTGATTGGCCACAGACCGCTGGTGACCGGGTATTGAAGGTTTTGGAAGGCAGACGACTGGATTGATGTGTTTCACTCAAGTACAATGAACAGGGCCGGTGTTTGTGGACCAGAAGGTTTATTTCTCATAATTGTCAAAAGACTTAAATGATGACCCTAATGAAACTGTGCTTTTTTCCTTTTGTAGCTGGTTGAATAAAAAAAAACTCACAACCCATCCTCAAGTCACAACCTCACCATTTGGCAGTACCTCCGTGGCCACCTAGATGGCGCTCTGAGGCGCACTGTGAGTGATTAGAGAGCTGCAGGAATGATGTAGTTTCGTTTGTCTAGTAGGAAGTGTGGGCCATCAATGTTTCTCACACGAGGCAGGGCCGCGAAGCACGCTCCACTGTCTTTAAACGCAGAGTCGCTCCAAATAATCTACCAAAACTGGTTCACAATCAAAGAGCATTTAATCTTACTGAAGCTAAAACAATTGCAAGTGAAATAACACTGTTTACACACTATCGATAGAAATATGATCCATGAAAAGAGTCCACAACGTTCCTAACAGGAAGCCTAATACCTACAGGGATGAAATGTATGATGAACTGAACGAGCGTCCTCCGGATGATCTTCTTTCATAGTCCGCTAGGTCATAAATCATCCACAAAATGTCTGTCTCGGTTACAATTGGCTTAAATCCAGCTGACCCTCCTGGCCTCAGTCGCTGACCGCCTCAGCGTGACTGTGGTCAGTTGCATCCTTCTGCGCGTAGCCTCCCTCTGTAGGCCCAACTCCCACATCTGCTCTGGTCCTGGTGGTCCCTGAAATGCCTGTCTTAAAATCCTGTCTGTCCCTATCGACTATTCTTTACAGATTATACATTCAATGATTGACTTTTATGTGATTATTTGATAAGAATTATGGTGACATTTCACATACTTGACATTTTTACAAGCACAATGTGGCATTCCACATGCCTCCTACATTTCACTGTCCACCACTAGGGGGCTATAATCCTACTAAAAACACTAGATCTAACTCTAATTCCTCCACAGAAGCCCTAGCATAGCAAAAACAAATCAAGAGCATTCTTCATAGAAATTTAGATTATTGCAGAAAAAAATCTCTGTGTCAAACAAACGTGAATGATATTTTCCACATTCATTTCCACAAATGAACTCCACTTTGATGTTGAAGTGTAAAGTAAGAAGCTACTTTTAGGCTATAAAGAACTACCCACCACGGTCACATGACTTACGTTTTAAGACTCATCATTATCATTTTATTATTCCCACAGCGGGGCACTTTGCAGATTACAGCAGCAGAGTGGACAAACCAACAAGAGACAGTAAGTAAGAAAAAAACTAAATCAAAACAAGTAGACTATATAGAAATCACACAGCTAAGAGGTAGAATAAATAAGTAAAAAACCAAGAGATAAGAGTTCACTTTATACCACTGGTAAAAATGTTCTCTGACCTACGCAAAAAATAAAGAGAACTAATAACCCATACATCATTGGGTACTAACAAAATGAAACATATCATCATATATCACCAGCATGGGATAAACACATAAAACTTGTTCTCCATGCGGTCGGGTGGCTCATATTGGATGTGCACATACGTGACAGTCTGCTCATCACCTGCAGCTGCTGCTCGGTTGGCCTCTTTTCCATTTAAAGAAATGAAATCTGTTGCACCTCTGGCCACACCCACCTCTGATGTCACCGCAGGAACCTTTATACAGCTGATGAAAACACCACGAAATATTGTGGTTTTGTGGTCACGTTTAGCTGTTTATACCTGTTGCAGTTGTTTGAACGTTTTTCCTTGTGAAAAAACACAACCTTTAACTACAAGGTTCTCTGCATTTTTGGATGGGAGCTCTGAGGAACACTCACATGTGTGTCGGATGAGAATTAGCAATATGAGAGGTGCAGTTTGGTTCTCGTCTGTCATGTCAAAGTATGTGAACGCAGTGATCTGTGCTCTGGTCCGCCCTGGGACCGTTTCCATGTGAACACCACTGTGGTTTGATTGCAGAACATAATCCGACCCAATAGCAGGATCTTAAACCCAACGGCAGGACTTAAACCCAAACGGCAGGATTTAAACCCAACGGCATGACTTAAACCCAACGGCAGGACTTAAACCAACGGCAGACTTAACCCAACGCAATGACTTAAAACAACGGCAGGACTTAAACCCAACCCGTGCAGGACGTAAACCCAACGGCAGGATTAACCCAACGCATGACTTAAACCCAATGGCATGGACTTAACCCAACGGCAGGACTATAAACCCAACCGGGCATGACTTAAACCCAAAGGCATGACTTAAACCCAAACGGCATGACTTAAACCCAACGGCAGGACTGTAAACCCAACGCAGGACTTAAACCCAACGGCATGACTTAAAAACCAACCTGCTGCAGGACTTAAGACCCAACGGCAGGAGACTTAACCCAACGCAGGACTTAAACCAACGCATGACTTAAACCCACGGCAGGACTTAAACCCAACGGCAGACTCTAAACCCAACGGCAGGACTTAAACCCAACGGCATGACGTTAACCCAAAGGCATGACTTAAACCCAACTGCGCATGGACTTAAACCCAACGGCAGGACTTAAACCCAACGCAGGACTTAAACCAACGGCATGACTTAAAACCAACGGCAGGACTTAAACCCAACGGCAGACTTAAACCCAACGGCAGGGATTTAAACCCAACGGCATGACTTAACCCAATGGCAGGACTTAAACCCAACGGCAGGACTAAACCCAACGCATTAACTTAAACCCAAAGCATGACTTAAACCCTTGAGCACCATGACTTAAACCCAACGGCAGGACTTAAACCCACGGGCGGACTTAAACCCAACGGCATACTTAAAACCAACGGCAGGACTTAAACCCAACGGCAGGACTTAAACCCAACGCAGGACTTAAACCCAACGGCATGACTTAAACCCAACGCAGGACTTAAACCCAACGGCATGACTTAAGAACCAACGCAGGACTAAACCAACGGCATGACTTAAACCCAAAGCATGACTTAAACCCAACGGCATGACTTAACCCCAATGCAACCTGTACCGCTCTCGGGGGTCGGTGTGGGGGCGGGGGAGGGCGAATTCCGGTTCAGCTGAACCGCAGATGCAATTTTCAGTAACAACTATAATATTCCACAAAAATGCAGCTATACCGTTTGAAACGAAGAATCTCCCATGAATCGAGCATGTGTAACACTTTACACACTCAAAAACACACAATAAAACACGATCTACGACAACATTCTAGCCTCGTGCTAAATATCGTCACTTTTTGCGTTCATTTTTGGCCGAGACACGTATCAGAAACTAGCCTCTCAAAAGTCGTTTTTCAACCGTCCATGTAAAGTTAGGTATTTAGCAACAATAGCATTCGATCACGGCTTCGAACATATATCTCGGATTTCCTCTCCGGGACAAAGTCCTTCAAACATTACCAGGGACAGCAGCCCCCAAGGCATCTATCACTTTGCAAAAAAATCTGGATTAATTCATGACATAAACCCAACGGCAGGACTTAAACCCAATCGGCATGACTTAAAACCAACGGCAGGACTTAAACCCAACGCAGGACTTAAACCCAACGGCAGTGACTTAAACCCAACGGCAGGATTTAAAACCCAACGGTCATGACTTAAAACCCAACGGCAGGTTGGGAAATCCTTTGAAGTTATACCACATTGTCACCTCCGATTCCCAATGTCACTGAAACAAAAACCTAACATACAAACATAGGGGGGGGGGGGTAGAGCAGTCCAATATCATGACAGTTAAAAAAAATTTAATTTTGGTTTTTCCGTGTACATGGGACGGCATGACAGAAAAAAAAATCCCAATGCAAGTCAATTAGAACCCTTTGTCGTGGTGGACACACACATCTATAACGCGTCCCTGTGGACAATGAATGGGTCAACAAAAGACCCACTGATGGTGCCGGACTGAAGGTGGATTGATCAACAAATACAGGACTTCACACCATGGGACCAGGTGTTTGGACATAGCGTCCGTGGTTTTTGTTACTTAAAACTCAACTTTCATTTTTTACGTATTATATCTTTCCCAAAAAATAAGTTGTTCAAGCACACGGAAAAACAATAATTGTGTCCCCTGTACACACAACTATGGATTGCATGGACGTGTTTTTTTTTACAGACTGCCATGAGAGTGTGTTTGTAGTGCGGGGGCCCCCCCATGACCGAGGCTGAGCCCTCACCACAGGGGGTCCGTGTTTGAGTCCGACCCGCGGCCTGTCCTCTCTATATAAAAGGCAAAGAAATAATAACCTTAAATAAACCAAGCATTGACATTGGACATGGCACTGTCCATCCACATGTACTAATAATCTAATATGCAATACTAGATTATTACCTGACACAGAACACTATGTTGGTTTCTCCTGCAGGACGAAAGAGGAGCCCCTGCTGGTCCAGGCCCAGGGGGTCGCATGCAGATTCCCGTGTCCCTCTTTCACTGCAGCTGGCTGGAGATTTACGGCTGATGGAAAACACCACGAAATATTTTGGTTTTGTGGTCACGTTAGCTGTTTTATACCTGTTGCAGTTTGTTTGATATCGTGTTTATGTGTGACCAAAACACACCCTTTAACTACAGGTTTCTGCATATTTGGACGGAGCTCTGAGAGACCTACCCACCCCACTCATGTGAGCCCCCTGCTGGTCCAGGCCCAGGGGTCGAGCAGATTCCCGTGTCCCTTTTCACTGCAGCTGGCTGAGGATTTTAGCGGCTAGAAGTGCGCAGGAATGTCACGTCTTGGTTTTCTGTGGGACGTGTTTATATTGGTACCACGGACGTCAGTTTCCTGGACTCTCCTCTTTTCTTCTAGGCTTCGCGCCTGCTCCCAGGTTGGTCTCCCCCAGG
>JAVDOI010000142.1:124870-144870 GCA_032191485.1 Leptoclinus maculatus
ACTGCATGCCTGTAATGAATCAATGAATCACATGCATGGAAATATCGAAAACAAAATGGAGCGCCTGCGTCTCCTTTAGAGTCCAACACCAGCGCCCCAAGTGACGCACAATAACTAGAACCACTTGACTAGTGACGGAGTTCAAAGGGACCAGTAATAACTACAGGGGTTCATAAGTCTGAGCAGAGACTCTTCGAGTGTTGGTAAAGCTACTAAACTGATAATATTGAACATGTTAATAATTCAGCACAAACAGTAAAATGTGCAATAAGAACCCAAAATGAAAACAACGTAAAACACACTGGACTTTCACCCAGGAGACCGCTGTTCACGTCCCGTATGAAACAAGCAGTCAGCGTTGACTTATTTGTTGCAAAACCTACGTTTTTACGTAACGTAACTTTTGTAGTTATTTGAACCTAAATGTTGAATTATTTGTTACATAACTTCCGTATTTAAATGACACCCTTTGTTGCATAAACACTTCAGGGTCTTGCTCACTAGTCGCTCGTGTTGCTGTACAGAAAACACAATAAAACAAAAACAAACTAACTTGTAAAGAGACATAAAGCGCCCCGATCACATTTACACATAAATAATCATCTTAATATATAAAATAAAACCAAAAACAACATCAACAACGTGCATCACAATCCTGAGAGACATGCATCCTCCTGTTATACATTTTATATGATTTATGTTTGCTTCTTTGTATCTTTGTAAAGATACAAAAATACATTCAAACATTTTTTTAAAGCCTTTGAACTTTGATGAAATAAAATATGAAATATAAATAAATGAGCACCTTTTGAGAGGAGGAGTGCTCTTTAGCATTTGATGGGCTCAGCATTTAGTTTCAGTATTTGAACTATGCTAGTTGTTAAGTGTGAGGATATTTTTATTTTTTATGTTTAGGACAGAAATAACAAGCATGTCGATGTGCGTCAACGCCACAGTACAGATTCCACGCGTCACGCACGTCCTCGCACCAAACACCTGGTGTTATAGACCACGACGCAACATATCGACGGTACATATACGCATTAATATTGCTGATTTTTATGTGATCTGTATGCTAAATGTATAGAAAGAGTTAAGCTTCCTGTTCCTCACTTTGCAAACTGCCATCTTTGCCACTAAAAACTACATAAGGGCAGTTGTGTGTTCCAATACACCGGCACATTCCCGAGAATTGAAGAGATACTACCAAAAAAAGGCTGTAAGAAGAAGAAAAAGAACTGAAGTACTGTTGAATGAACTTAAATAAATAAAACATGTGATTTCCCCAGGCTGACTAGTGAAGCCGAAGCTTCATGTGTTAAAGCTGCATTCTCTCTAGTGTCCACCAGGGGGCGACTCCTCTGGTTGTATAGAAGTCTATGAGAAAATGACTCTACTTCTCTCTTGATTTATTACCTCAGTAAACATTGTAAACATGAGTTTATGGTCTCAATCTACTTTCATCACCACAATTATTTATTCTTTTTATTTAATCTCACTTTCATGGAGCACATTTCCTTGAGTGGATGTTGGTTTGTATGCTGAGAAGAAACTTCTCTTCATGAGTCGAGAACTTGTGATGTTTTTGAAAGGTTTTCTAAAGGACTTTAAGACCTTTAAGACCTTCCCGGCCCTTTAAGAAGAAGGAATGTACTTCCCCCTTTAAAAGGTCTTTGTGGCTGATTTTTCCTGCTGTAATCTTCGTCACTTCTAGAGAATAGATTGTTTACTTGTTTCTCTACTTCACTAATAATATTCATGTTTTGCTTATTCCTCTTGAGAGGTTACATTTCATTAATATCGTCTGTCAAAAGTACATTTGACGATCAATTGGCTCCGAATGTGAGGAGATTGGTTCCAGCCGAGGTAAAGTGGCCGTAGTTCCAGAGGCTTTCCCTGATTGGCCACAGACGGCAGGTGACCGGGTATGAAAGGTTTTGGAAGGCAGACGACTGGATTGATGTGGTTTTCACTCAAGTACAATGGAACAGGGCCGGTGTTTTGTGGACCAGAAGGTTTATTTTCTCATTAATTGTCAAACCTTAAATGATGAACCTAATGAAACTGTTGCTTTTTTCTTTTGTAGCTGGTCTGAATAAAAAAAAAACTCCAACCATCCTCAAGTACAACACTCACCATTTGGCAGTACCTCCGTGGCCAACTAGATGGCGCTCTGAGGCGCACTGTGAGGATAGAGAGCTGCAGGAATGATGTAGTTTCGTTGTCCTATAGGAAGTGTGAGGGCCTCAATGTTTCTCACACGAGGCAGGGCCGCGAAGCACGCTCCACTGTCTTTAAACAGCAGAGTCGCTCCAAATAATCTACCAAAACTGGTTCACAATCAAAGAGAATTTAATCTTACTGAAGCTAAAACAATTGCAAAGTGAATTACACTGTTTACACTATCGATAGAAATATGATCCATGGAAAAGAGTCCACAACGTTCCAACCAGGAAGCCTAATACCTACAGGATGAAATGTGATGAACTGAACGAGCTCCTCCGATGAATCTTCTTTCATAGTCCGCTAAGGTCATAAATCATCCACAAAATGTCTGTCTCGGTTACAATTGGCTTAAATCCAGCTGACCCTCCTGGCCTCAGTCAGCTGACCGCCCTCGCGTGACCTGTTGGTCAGTTGCTCCTTCTGCGCGTGCCTCCCTCTGTTAGGCCCAACTCCCACATCCTGCTCTGGTCCTGGTGGTCCCTGAAATGCCTGTCTTAAAATCCCTGTCTGTCCCTATCGACTATTCTTTACAGATTAATACATTCAATGATTGTCTTTTATGTGATTATTTGATAAGTATTATGGTGACATTTCACATACTTTGACAATTTTTACAAGCACAATGTGGCATTCCACATGCTTCCTACATTTCACTGTCCACCACTAGGGGTGCTATAAATCCTACTAAAAAACACTTCTAACTCTAATTCCTCACAGAAGCTAGCATAGCAAAAACAAATCAAGAGCATTCTTTCATAGGAATTTAGATTATTGCAGAAAACAATCTCTGTGTCAAACAAACGTGAATGATATTTCCACATTCATTTCCACAAATGAACTCCACTTTGATGTTTGAAGTGTAAAGTAAGAAGCTAACTTTAGGCTATAAAGGAACTCCACCACGGTCACATGACTTCACGTTTTAAGACTCATTCAATTATCTTTTATTATTCCCACAGCGGGGACATTTGCAGGATTACAGCAGCAGAGTGGACAAACCAACAAGAGACATAAGTAAGAAAAAACTAAATCAAAACAAGTATAATATATAAGAAATCACACAGTAAAGGTATAATAAATAAGTAAAAACCAAGAGATAAGAGTTCACTTTACCACTGGTAAAATGTTCTCTGACCTAAGCAAAAATAAGAGAACATATAACCCATACATCATTGGGTACTAACAAAATGAAACATATCATCATATATCAACCAGCATGGGATAAACACATAAAACTTGTTCCATGCGGTCGGGTGGCTCATATTGGATGTGCACATACTGTGACAGTCGCTCATCACCTGCAGCTGCTGCTCGGTTGGCCTCTTTCCATTTAAAGAATGAATCTGTTGCACCTCTGGCCACACCCACCTCTGATGTCACCGCAGGAACCTTTAACAGCTGATGGAAAACACCACGAAATATTTTGGTTTTGTGGTCACGTTTAGCTGTTTATACCTGTTGCAGTTTGTTTGAACGTTTTATTGTGAAAAAACACAACCTTTAACTACAAGGTTTCTGCATTTTTGGAACGGAGCTCTGAGGAACCTCACATGTTGTGTCGGATGAGAATTAGCTATCATGAGTAGGTGCAGTTTGGTTCTCTACTGTCATGTCAAAGTTGTGAACGCAGTGATCGTGCTCTGGTTCCGCCCTGAGACCGTTTCCATGTGAACACCACTGTGGTTTGATTGCAGAACATAATCCGACCCAAAGGCAGGACTTAAACCCAACGGCAGGACTTAAACCCAACGGCAGGATTTAAACCCAACGGCATGACTTAAACCCAACGGCAGGACTTAAACCCAACGGCAGGACTTAAACCCAACGGCATGACTTAAAACCAACGGCAGGACTTAAACCCAACGGCAGGACTTAAACCCAACGGCAGGATTTAAACCCAACGGCATGACTTAAACCCAATGGCAGGACTTAAACCCAACGGCAGGACTTAAACCCAACGGCATGACTTAAACCCAAAGGCATGACTTAAACCCAACGGCATGACTTAAACCCAACGGCAGGACTTAAACCCAACGGCAGGACTTAAACCCAACGGCATGACTTAAAACCAACGGCAGGACTTAAACCCAACGGCAGGACTTAAACCCAACGGCAGGACTTAAACCCAACGGCATGACTTAAACCCAACGGCAGGACTTAAACCCAACGGCAGGACTTAAACCCAACGGCAGGACTTAAACCCAACGGCATGACTTAAACCCAAAGGCATGACTTAAACCCAACGGCATGACTTAAACCCAACGGCAGGACTTAAACCCAACGGCAGGACTTAAACCCAACGGCATGACTTAAAACCAACGGCAGGACTTAAACCCAACGGCAGGACTTAAACCCAACGGCAGGATTTAAACCCAACGGCATGACTTAAACCCAATGGCAGGACTTAAACCCAACGGCAGGACTTAAACCCAACGGCATGACTTAAACCCAAAGGCATGACTTAAACCCAACGGCATGACTTAAACCCAACGGCAGGACTTAAACCCAACGGCAGGACTTAAACCCAACGGCATGACTTAAAACCAACGGCAGGACTTAAACCCAACGGCAGGACTTAAACCCAACGGCAGGACTTAAACCCAACGGCATGACTTAAACCCAACGGCAGGACTTAAACCCAACGGCATGACTTAAAACCAACGGCAGGACTTAAACCCAACGGCATGACTTAAACCCAAAGGCATGACTTAAACCCAACGGCATGACTTAACCCAATGCAACCTGTACCGGCTCTCGGGGGTCGGTGTGGGGGCGGGGGAGGGCGAATTCCGGTTCAGCTGAACCGCAGAATGCAATTTTCAGTAACAAATATAATATTTCCACAAAAATGCAGCATACCGTTTGAACGAAGAATCTCCCATGAATCGAAGCATGTGTAACACTTTACACACTCAAAACACAATAAAACACGATCTACGACAACATTCCTAGCCTCGTGCTAAATATCGTCACTTTTTGCGTTCATTTTGGCCGAGACACGTATCAGAAACAGCCTCTCAAAAGTCGTTTTTCAACCGTCCATGGTAAAGTTAGGTATTTAGCAACAATAGCATTCGATCACGCTTCGAACATATATCTCGGATTTCCTCTCCGGGACACGCTTCAAACATTACCAGGGGACAGCAGCCCCCAGCATCTATCACTTTGCCAAAAAAATTCTGGCTTAATTCATGACATAAACCCAACGGCAGGACTTAAACCCAACGGCATGACTTAAAACCAACGGCAGGACTTAAACCCAACGGCAGGACTTAAACCCAACGGCAGGACTTAAACCCAACGGCAGGATTTAAACCCAACGGCATGACTTAAACCCAACGGCAGGTTGGAAATCCTTTGAAGTTATACCACATTGTCACCTCCGATTCCAATGTCACTGAAACAAAACAACATACAACAGTAGGGGGGGGGGGGGTAGAGCAGTCCAATATCATGACAGTTAAAAAAATTTAATTTTGGTTTTTCGTGTACATGGACCGGCATTGACAGAAAAAAATCCCAATGGCAAGTCAATTAGAACCCCTTTGTCGTGGTGGACACACACATTAAAACGCGTCCCTGTGACAATGTAATGGTCAACAAAGACCACTGATGGTGGCCGGACTGGAAGGTGGATTGATCCAACAAATACAGGACTTCACACCATGGGACCGGTGTTTGACATAGCGTCGTGGTTTTGTTACTTAAAACTCAACTTTCATTTTTTACCGTCCCCAAAAAATAAGTTGTTCCAAGCAACACGGAAAAACAATAAATTGTGTCCCTGTACACACAACTATGGATTGCATGGACGTTGTTTTTTTTTACAGACTGCCATGAGAGTGTGTTTGGTAGTGCGGGGGCCCCCCCCATGAACCGAGGCTGAGCCCTCACCACAGGGGTCCGTGTTTGAGTCCGACCCGCGGCCCTGTCCTCTCTAATAAAAGGCAAAGAAATAATAACCTTAAAATAAACCAAGACATTGACATGAGACATGGCACTGTCATCCACATGTACTAATAATCTAATATGCAATACTAGATTATTACCTGACACAGAACACTATGTTTTCTCCTGCAGGACGAAAGAGGAGCCCCCTGCTGGTCCAGGCCCAGGGGGTCGAGCAGATTCCCGTGTCCCTTTTCACTGCAGCTGGCTGAGGATTTTACGGCTGATGGAAAACACCACGAAATATTTTGGTTTTGTGGTCACGTTTAGCTGTTTATACCTGTTGCAGTTTGTTTGAACGTTTTATTGTGAAAAAACACAACCTTTAACTACAAGGTTTCTGCATTTTTGGAACGGAGCTCTGAGGAACCTCACATGTTGAGCCCCCTGCTGGTCCAGGCCCAGGGGGTCGAGCAGATTCCCGTGTCCCTTTTCACTGCAGCTGGCTGAGGATTTTACGGCCTAGAAGTGCGCAGGAATGTTCACGTCTTGGTTTTCTGTGGGACGTGTTTTATTGGACCACGGACGTCAGTTCCTGACTCTCCTTGGTTGGCAGCTACAAGTGTTTTGGTTACTCCCCTGGGGGAGACTGGGGCGGGAGGAAGCTGAAGAAAAGAGGAGAGAAAGTGACTCTAACAGACCAACAGGAGACCAAACAAGTAAAGAGTCAGCAGCAGCAGACATCACAGCTTCAATAGACAGGTAAGCAAAAAAAAACCCACAGAGATACAAGTCCAGTAAGAGCTGGAATCTCTCTGGGTCAACAGTATTTAAAGTTAAATAAGGATTTAGTACCTCAAAATAATGACTTAGTATCTCAAAATAAGGATTTAGTACCTCAAAATAATGACTTAGTATCTCAAAATAATGACTTAGTATCTCAAAATAATGACTTAGTATCTCAAAATAATGACTTAGTATCTCAAATTAAAGACTTAGTATCTCAAATTCATGACTTAGTATCTCAAAATAATGACTTAGTATCTCAAATTCATGACTTAGTATCTCAAAACAATGACTTAGTATCTCAAATTAAAGACTTAGTATCTCAAATTCATGACTTAGTATCTCAAAACAATGACTTAGTATCTCAAATTCATGACTTAGTATCTCAAAATAATGACTTAGTATCTCAAATTCATGACTTAGTATCTCAAAACAATGACTTAGTATCTCAAATTCATGACTTAGTATCTCAAAACAATGACTTAGTATCTCAAAACAATGACTTAGTATCTCAAATTAAAGACTTAGTATCTCAAAATAATGACTTAGTATCTCCAAATAGTAATAATAATAATAATACATTTTATTTATATAGCGCTTTAAAAGGCACTTTACATGGTAAAAACAGAAACAATAAAAGCATTTATAATAAGAACAAAATCTATGACATAACAGTAAGAAAGAAAAAAACACACGAAAAGAAAGAAAGAAAACATGACTGACTTTAGAGGTTAAAAGCAGATTTGAATAGGTGAGTTGAAAATAGTGACTTTGTATTTCGTTTTAAGAGAAAGCTGCATTAGATGAATTACTAGATTACATGAAATAAGATAATTCATTAGTAAAAATACAACATCACCACAACAACATATTGTCATGCATGTTTTGTTTTGCCAACTAATATTGATAAGTGTTATTAAAATAATGACATGGTGTTGCAAAAGAATGAGAAAGATTCTCAATATAATGACTTAGTATAACATAATGACTTAGTATAACATTATGAGTTAGTACCTCAAAATAATGAGTAACTATCTCAAAATTCAAATTATTTCAAGGAAGTTTGTTATATTGTGATACTGAGTCATTGTTTTGAGATACTAAATCCTTATTTTTGACTAAGTTTCTCATTATTTTGAAATGCTATGTAATTATTTCAAGAAAGTTTATAATTTTAATGATTGTCAAGATCTTTTTTTTTCATTAAATGTTTTCATCTTATTTTTTACTGGCGTTATTTTTTTTTTCTTTTCCAAAAATTAATAAAATAGATAAACAAGTGTTTCAAAGCCTCTTTCACTCAGGATATAAAAAGACAAAATCCTGTCTGTGATTCAGTATAATTGGCATGCTCCACACTAATGTGCAGTGTGGTTAACAGCATGGTGCTCATTGACAGAGCTTTGTGGGCTGTTGTTGGATTTCATCTAAGTGTATTTTAAGCCGTATCAGATGAACTGTTAAACTAAAACTGATAGGACCCAATAATCCCCTTCAATTAAAGGTGTCAGTCACCTATCTCAACCATCTGGAGTGGATTAGATCATATCCCATTCAAGGAAGAAAACTAATGGCGCTAAAGCGTCAACAATCAGCAGGGTCATTCCAGACAGTCAGTGAGTTTGTCCTACACGTTAGTGCCGAGAAAAACAATCTGTCCTTTTAGTCAATTCTGGTCTATTGAAAGTCAATTAGACCATAAAGCAGGGTTTGCTTTAGGGCGGGGCTACCTTGTGATTGACACGGCGTTGTCCGGTCTGGGGGTTGTCCGTGTTTTCGTCCAACAGCTTTAACCCTTTCACAGTGTTTTTTCACTTCATGAAAGTTAATTGTAACATTTTGGTCGCCTAAAATCCTCTCTCGTGTCACTTCTGATTAAAAACACGAGATGGCAAGCGTCAAATACAAGGATGAAGAAGGCCAAAGACCAATATGGTGAAGGCCAAAGACCAATATGGTGAAGGCCAAAGACCAATATGGTGAAGGCCAAAGACCAATATGGTGAAGGCCAAAGACCAAGATGTGATGGCCAAAGACCAAGATGTGATGGCCAAAGACCAAGATGTGATGGCCAAAGACCAAGATGGTGAAGGCCAAAGACCAAGATGTGATGGCCAAAGACCAAGATGTGATGGCCAAAGACCAAGATGTGATGGCCAAAGACCAAGATGTGATGGCCAAAGACCAAGATGTGATGGCTAAAGACCAAGATGTGATGGCCAAAGACCAAGATGTGACGGCTAAAGACCATGATGTGACGGCTAAAGACCATGATGGCGACAGCTAAAGACCAAGATGTGACGGCTAAAGACCATGATGTGATGGCTAAAGACCAAGATGTGACGGCTAAAGACCATGATGGCGACAGCTAAAGACCAAGATGTGACGGCTAAAGACCATGATGGCGACAGCTAAAGACCAAGATGTGACAGCTAAAGACCAAGATGTGACGGCTAAAGACCATGATGTGACGGCTAAAGACCATGATGTGACGGCTAAAGACCATGATGGCGACAGCTAAAGACCAAGATGTGACGGCTAAAGACCATGATGTGACGGCTAAAGACCATGATGGCGACAGCTAAAGACCAAGACGGTGAAGGCCAAAGACCATGATGGCGACAGCTAAAGACCAAGATGTGACGGCTAAAGACCATGATGTGACGGCTAAAGACCATGATGGCGACAGCTAAAGACCATGATGTGACAGCTAAAGACCAAGACGGTGAAGGCCAAAGACCAAGATGGCGACGACCAAAGACCAAGATGTGACGGCTAAAGACCATGATGGCGATGGCCAAAGACCATGATGGCGATGGCCAAAGACCATGATGGCGATGGCCAAAGACCATGATAGCGACGACCAAAAAAGCAAGATGGCGACGGTCAAAATGCCGAACTGGAGGCTTCTAAACTGTCGTCCACAAACCCATGGGTGTTGTCACGGTGAAGACGTCCACTTCTTATAAACAGTCTATGGTACTAACACACTCCAGACACATCAAGTCTTGGTGGCTGCCTATCAAGCTGCATGCAGAGAGAAACCTCCTGACAGTTGTTGGTGAGTAGTGAGTGCTGGAGGATCTTAAGTGAGTCACAACAGTCCTACATGTTGTCAGCAGGAGTGAGTCGTCCTCAGAGCTGATTTACAGTCAATCGGAGACAGCTGAATCAGATCCATTCCTGCCCTGGAAGCTCGAACACTCCTTCACACTGTTGGCTATAAAAAGCAAAGCCCCTCAGCTTTTACAGGCCAGTCAACCACAGCATGTCAATAGTTCAATATACATTAAAGAAAAACAAAAAGAAATCTTTTGTGTTTTTTTAAAGGAAAATTCTTAACATTCTCCTACTTGGATAAGTGCGGACGAATGAGAATATTCAAATCTGTCAACTTCTGCAGGTTTTAACATCTGCTGCAAAGGTAGAAATGACATAGCAACAGACAACAGGAGTGGAGGAGGAGGTGATGAAACGATGAATAACGTGAAGGGAGAAACCCCAACTGTGAATGGCATGTCTGCTATTTGTGGAAGAGGGACGGAGAGAGGTTCTCATTGCATGAAGACAGAGGAGACGCTGACGTTAAGCTTGTGGACATGTTGTCAAGATGCCAATCACCCTCTGGAAACCTGATTTACTGGAATTAAAAGACACAGTTCATAAGATATGGCTGACGGTATTCTATGTATTTCTTATTGTTAGAGCAAAACCAAATAATGTGATTTTACAAACAGGTTTGTCTGTTTGTAAAACAGACTGTTAGTTTATGGAGTGTGGTTTTGAAGCCTCCAGTTTGGCATTTTGGCTGTCGCTATTTCTGATTTTGGCCGTCGCCATCTTGGTTTTTTGTCAACCAGTGAACAGGAAGTGACCACATTTGGACGGCAGAGGAGTTCCGTAGGTAACCCCGCCCTAAAGCATCCCCTGTTTATGGTCTGTTTGACTCTAAATGGACCATGAACTTGAAACTAGAGATTGAGACCATAAACTCATGTTTACAATGTTTACTGAGGTAATAAATCAAGAGAGAAGTAGAGTCATTTTCTCATAGACTTCTAAACAACCAGAGGAGTCGCCCCCTGGTGGACACTAGAGAGAATGCAGGTTTAACACATGAAGCTTCGGCTTCACTTTTCAAAAATTTCCGCCTGGTTACTCCTGACGTATTCTCTCCCTCACTACCACAGAGCTCCATTACAAACACATCAGTGAACCATGACACTGGTTGTCCTTAATAGCCATGCACATTGTCACGCTAGTTTATTTTGAGCCGATCCCACGTACGCTGCCCTGCTGCCGGATGAAAACTAACTAGATCACTATGTGCAGAAAATATTACCCCTAAAATATGCAGCATTCACTCCACAACTCCCAGCTGAAAAATAAAAGACTCTGCCCTTTAAAGAATGAAACTATGAATTAGAGTTGTTAAAGTTTTACGTCTTCAGGACTCAATGGGTTTGGGGCTGAGTGCCGCTGTTGTTACACATTTTAATGACATTTCAAAATAAAACAATCAAATCAACTTGTATCAAAAAAGCAAACAAACAAAATGTATTTTTTCAAACTTAATCCATGTATGTTCTACTGATATAATACTCCAAACACATATTGTAACTGTAGCTTATCCAATGAAAACCTAATTCCTCCCAAAGGAATCATTATAGTTTCATGTTCTCTCTGGAAGCCGACCTGCTGTCTCAGACCTTTCTCCAAAGGCCAACGATAGAGACGGTTGTAGGTTGGAGTGATGTAACACTATGTGCTTTGGAGAACAGCGAACAGGACATTAGGGGAGGGGGGGGGACTCTTTGTCCCGGTGGAGATCAAGGGCTGTGGAGGGGGGGGGGGGGGTTTAAATACCAGGCAGAGCACAGAGGAGCTGTGAGCTCTGCAGAGACATTCAAATTGATTCTGGATCCAAATTAAACATGTCCAGCTTCACAAAGCAGAAAGAAGAGTTTTTACTCTCAGGAACCGTTGTTCTTCATTCAGGTGCAGCGGCAGATCTGAAGTAAGTGTTAATGCTCCTGCTCAGTGTTTTTAAGATATTCATGGTATGCATTTTCGTGTTTTGTCTTGTTAGCTACAGGTTTGGCAATAAAGGTCAGTCAGTCCAATTTGATCCAGAATGAAGTATCTCAGTGATTACTGGATGGATGTCTGTGACATGTTGGTGCCCAGAGGATGAATCCCAATGACAAAATATCCACTAAGCTACTGCATAAAAGAAAGAGCTGTGAAGGTTGCATGCTAGCGCTAAAGTTAGTATTTGCAAACAGTCAGCATCAGCATTGCTGATATTGTCTTTTAAAGCGAGCTGACATATATACTACGTAGAAATCCATCAGTCTGACTATTCTTTTTAATCTCAGCTTGTGTTTCTTCTTCTTCTTCTTCTTCTTCTTCTTCTTCTTCAGCTATCAGCAGACCTCCAGAGGGGGCACATTGGTGTTACAGAGCCCAGTGTGTGCAACAGTGCGATGGGCAAGAAGAACAACGAATATGGGTCTTTGAGAGGTAGCCCGAACCCTTTAACGATACATTCGTGTTTAGTGCAGCTCACGCTGAGTCCGTAGGAGCTTCAAGAACCTTCTGATGACGACATGAACAGAAAACAAAGTGTGTGTTTTCCTTCCAGAAGTGAGTGATTGATTAGAAATAATACACTGTTTCTTTAACTGTTATTATTCAGCATAGAGTGACGGTTCATTAGCTCAACTGTTTACGTCTTCATCAGCAGCAACTTGTTTCATTTTTATTCAGTGTTTTTTTCGTGATCATTGAAGTTTCTTAGAAATGTTTCTGAATCTGAATCACACATTGTGATGCTGCTGCTCGTCGCTTCAGATCAAAGTGTTTATTAACAGTAAATCATCTTTCTGTCATTTGGTCTACTTGTAGACGCTGATGACGACCACGTCGACAGAAAGACTGGAAGCTTCGAGCCCTGCGGCTCCTTAGAATCCAGTAACTCGGTGAGATTCTCGTCCTCGTGTTTTAAAACATGTCCCAGATAATCTGTGAATATGTGTTGTTCAGACACACTAAATATGGGACAAATTGTTTTAATTATTTACATTTTAGTTGAGATTTCTATGCAGAAACGAGTTTGTTAACGACGTCAGTGTTACACTGAGTCTGATGTGAAGATATTAACCTCAAAGATGGAGAATGAAACCTTAACAAAGTGACTTTACACAACTGTGTTCTATTAGTGGAGTACATTAACAAGAGGACCAATGATAGTGAGCAGATACAAACATAGAAACCTATCTATATCTGTATCTATATGTCCCTGAACCTAACTAACGCATGAATAATGAGGATATGGTACAAACCGCTGTATGACAGCGTTATGTGTGATGAATCCTGCTGTTCTAGGATCAGTTGTTTTATCTTCATCATCACTATTCTTCTATTTCTCGGTGGTTTTGTGTGATTTAAGTGCAAACTGTCCGCCGTTGGAATGAAGTGATTTTGTGACAAAGAAACTGAATGTATTTGTGTAATTGTCTTCCTCTTGTCTGTTTGTCACACACCTGCCTTCATCACTTCGTCTTCCTCCGTTTGCATCGTTTGTCAACACTAAACTCAGCCCGACGACAACTCGCTTCAGAGTCAATCGGCTTTTCTTGGCGACGGCGCTGTCAACGCCGCTGAAGATGACGATGACGATGATGACGATGGAGGGAGGAAGAGTCAGAAGGGAGAGAGCTGTGACGAGGATGAAGAGGGTCACCTGGTCTATCACGTCGGCCTCCTGATGAAAGGAAGATGTACTCGACACCAGTCTTTGTCTTTTTAAAGATTTTGATATTCAAACACTGGTTTTCTTGCAGTTTAAACTATTTCACGAGAACAGAATCCGACGCCGTAAACAGGCAACAAACTAAAACACAGTTGAGACTCGTACTCCTAATGAGCTCCTAACACTGAATAATATCCTGCATGTTGCTGCTCACCCTGGTGGCCTGAATAAATGTCTCTCTGTCCTTATGTTCCAGATGAGGTGGTACTGACTTTGGGAGCAGGAGCCTTTGGAAAAGTGGTGGAGTGCATCGACAGAGACAAGTAAGCTTCTGATCCACATCTGTCCAACCGTAGAGCCTCTCTGGTCTCCATCCATCACGGAAACATCCGTATTCATCTCATTGAACGGTTTAATCGTCCCGTAAACTGAACGACTTTAATGTGCCGTGTGTCCCTCAGAGACCGACGTGTCGCCGTGAAGATCGTGAGAAACATCGAGTGTTTCTGTGAAGTGGCGAAGTCTGAGATCTCCGTGCTGGAGGAGATCAACGCGCTGGATGACGACAACAGATTGTGAGTCTTTGACTATTCATTTAATATTTTACTACTCAAATTCACCAAAAGTTACCGTTAGATAATCCCTCATTTGCATATTTAAACACAACAATCAGTGATACCCCCCCCCCCCCCCAGTGCCTGTGTGAGGATGCTGGACTGGTTCGACCACGAGGGTCACACGTGCATCGTGTTCGAGCTGCTCGGCCTCAGCACCTTCGACTTCCTGCGCCTCAACGACTTCCTGCCGTTCGGCGTGGAGCAGATCCGACACATGGCCTTCCAGCTCTTCAGAGCCGTCTGCTGTGAGTCCAGTGTGTGTGTGTGTGTGTGTGTGTGTGTGTGTGTGTGTGTGTGTGTGTGTGTGTGTGTGTGTGTGTGTGTGTGTGTGTGTGTGTGTGTGTGTGAGAGTAAGTGTTTCACTGAAGCTCTTTTAATGACTTGTTTCCTCTTCTTCTTCTTCTTCGATGGTTTAATGGCACCAACTGAAGAAGAACACACAGTTACAATGTGTGTGTGTGTGTGTGTGTGTGTGTGTGTGTGTGTGTGTGTGTGTGTGTGTGTGTGTGTGTGTGTGTGTGTGTTCCACAGTCCTGCATCGTAACCAGCTGACCCACACAGACCTGAAGCCGGAGAACATCCTGTTCGTCTGCTCCGACTACGACCTGGAGTTCAACCACGAGACGGTAAACGCTTTTTTTAACAGCAAAAACAATTTTAAAATATGTTCACCAAGTAGTGAGGGATGTTCAGCAGTGTGTGTGTGTGTGTGTGTGTGTGTGTGTGTGTGTGTGTGTGTGTGTGTGTGTGTGTGTGTGTGTGTGTGTGTGTGTGTGTGTGTGTTAGAAGTGTGAGGAGAGGAAGCTGAGGAGTCTGGATGTGAAGGTGGTGGATTTTGGCACCGCCACATTCGACCACGAACACCACGAATCCCTGGTGTCAACGCGTCAATACCGAGCTCCAGAAGTCATACTGGGTACACACACACACACACACACACACACACACACACACACATAATGACTAAATGGTCCGTGCTTCTGGTTTTAACTGAGTGTGTTTCAGATCTGGGCTGGAACCAGTCATGTGACGTTTGGAGTTTGGGCTGCGTTCTCATGGAGTTTTACCTGGGACACACACTCTTCCAGGTACACACACACACACACACACACACACACACACACACACACACACAGGAACAGCTGTGAGTTTTTTCTATCCTGTGTGTTGTTTCAGACCCACGACAGTAAAGAACATCTGGCCATGATGGAGAGAGTCCTGGGACCGATTCCCCTCCACCTGCTGAAACAGACCAGGTAACGTCCTCCTTGGACCCCCAAGTCCTCCAGTTAGGCCAGTTAGGGTCTTGATCTGGTTCAGTCTCAGGGGGGCATCAAAGTACACTTGAGGAGGTCACGGTTTGGGTCAAACATGAGACTTTCACCATGCTGGTCTCATCCAGCATGTCAATGAGTATTTCACCATCTTTTCCTAGAAAGCAGCATTACGTGCACAACGAAGGTCTCGACTGGGACCATCAGAGCTCCTCAGACGATTACATCAGGAAACACTGTCAACCTCTCAAGGTACGCGAACCACAATCGGCCGTAAAGGAAGCAGCAGTGAACCAAAGAGTAACTTGTCTCGTTCGTCTCGCAGCAGCTCATGCAGAGGAAGAGTGAGGAGGAGAGGCAGCTGTTCGACCTGCTCGGCTGCATGTTGGAGTACGACGTCTACAGACGCATCACGCTGGAGGAGGCGCTGTGGCACCCGTTCTTCAGCCCGGTGAGGGGGAAGAAGCAGCGCAGCTAGCACACACACACACACACACACACACATTCAACATATACCTCAGGCTGTAATTTAAAGTGATTGTGAGGAACTTTTAACTGGTCCTGAACCAGTCTCAGTGTAGTCCTGATCCTCTATCAGACCTCCATCAGTAAAGAGACCATCAGAGAGAAGATGGTCTGTTTCTATAGAGTTATTCTTAATGCTCGTCATCGGAGCCACCGGGTCGGATTCTGGTGAAACCAGATGAGACCTAGATCCTCCAGCAGAGACCGGTCCACCGTGGACAGACCCAGGTCCAGCTTCACCTGCAGCCTTTGGACCTGCAGTCGGAGCTCCGGAGGGAGGAGGAGAGCTCAGTAGCAGCGCCTCCTCCTCCTCCTCCTCCTCCTCCTCCAGGAGCAGAGCTTCTCCTCTCTGGGAGTCAACACCGACACCACGCTGCTGGAGACCCAGGACGTATTGCTGGACCCGCTGGAGGGAAGAGAGGCACGGGAGAACCAGAACCAGGACTGAGAGGAGCAGACCGTCAGACCCTGCTGCAGTAGAATGAGAGGTTTTCTAAAGGGAGTCTGGTGAACAGGAACACTACCACTGTAGTCCACAGGGGGCGACACAATCAACAGGAAATGAAAGTTCCTCGTAGCTTCAAGCGCTACAAAATACAAAACTGTTTTGGAGTTGATGAGTTGGATTATTTTCATTTTTTTACAGTCAAACCAGTTTCAGAGAGCATTCCTGTCTACTTGAAGTCATTTATTAAAATCCCTTCGTGATCCAACAGTCCGCATGTTTTTGTGAAAACGTTAAGAAGAATATTTCTGTGATCTCCTTCATTGATTCATTATTGGCAGCAGATATTTTGTTTGTTGTTCCACTTTGTACTCCTGTTCATGGAGGTGAGTAGAGCAGCCACCCTTCTGATTAAATAACAGTATTCTCACCCTGACATGAAGTCAGAAGTAAGAACTTCTTTTTAATAACTCAAAAAGTGTACATTAAGTTTGTTCATATTTCTGTCGTTCTCACTGCATGGCACTCATATTGCATGATAGAGCATCTTATCAAGATAGACTGCAAGACGAGGAGAACCTCCACGTACTGTGGGAGCAAGACACACCGACTTTGTGACGCTTTTGAGGCTTTGTTGTTGTTGTTTTGCGTCTCTTTGTAGTCGTTCTGCATCATTTAACTTTTTTGTCTCTTTGTAATCATCTTGTGTCTCTTGTCTCTTTGGGTTTTTAGAGTTTGTATTATTTTGGTCGTTTTGTATTTCCTTGTGATCACTTTGTGTCTCTTTGTAATAATTGTGCGTCTCTTTGTGATCATTTTGTGGGGTTTTTTGGTCATTTTGTGTTTTTTTTGTATCTTTCTTTGATCATTTTGTGTCTCTTTGTAATAATTATCTCTCTTTGTAATAATTATCTCTCTTTGTAATAATTATCTCTCTTTGGAATCGATTGGTGTTTTATTTTGTGTCTCTTTGTTGTCAGTTAGTAGTAATCCATCCATGTATCTATGGACCTGGGACTTGTACTGAGAAGACATGAGAGTGTTCACGGATTATTCCAAGTTGATAGAGGCTGTTTTTAGGTGAATGCACAAAGACCGCATGACCCTGCTGAAACCACACATATATAGACATATATATATATATATAGACACACACCCTACCTTCATGCAGACACTGCAGTCTGCCGGTCTAAAGTCAACATGTGTAACTGCTTTGTTGGAACAGGCTGACATTTATCAAGATTCAAGCAGCCGAGGAAGTTTCCATGACCAAATATTTATCCAGCTTAACAGTCTCGTCTGTTATCTGACAACCATCAGTTTAAAGCTCCTAAATCACATGGATGTAATAAAACCGTATAAAACAAAGCATGTCTGAGGGCCAAGGCATTCAGTTTACGCATCATTTTGTGGGTTCCAGCCTGTCTCGTGACCTTTGCTGCCTCAATTTACTACACAGAGGAGATAACAAACATTTAACGCCAAAATACAACGATTCATGAAGGAAATACGGGACTCGAATGCTTTAGTTTCTTTTTCTCTGGTGGTTAATGTGGACATTTGTAACTGTCCTGTTAGAACCGTAGGTTTTATGTTGACGCTTCTGGAGATTGTCTCATTTAGTGTTTTGTATTTAATTGTAGATTTAAATTTATAAATACTGAACCGTACGAAAAGCAGCCCAATCATAGCCGAGAACGTCATTAAAGAATCCTAGTATTTAATTCCCACGCTCCCTGGAGAACACTAACAGCACCGTCACTGCAGACAAATAAGTTCAACTTGAATCTTCCCTCATATTCTTTACCAAAAGAAAGTACACAAACCACACCACACACCAAGCAGGTACTGATTCTGAAGCAAACTTTTAATTAAGACTTTAGTTTTTCTTTTTCCCATCCCTGTTTTATAACATCACAGCCAACTGTCTTCTTGGGTTTCCCCTCGGCCGCACAGCGTCCTCTGCAAATCTCTGCATTCGCTCTACTGTCCATCAGGGGGCGCCTATATGGGATATAGACCCTAAAGCATCCCCTGCTTTATGGTCTGTTTGACTCTAAATGGACCATCATGTACTAAATGAACATCATGCTGTATTGAAGAAGACTTGAAACTAGAGATTGAGACCATAAACTCATGTTTACAATGTTTACTGAGGTAATAAATCAAGAGAGAAGTAGAGTCATTTTCTCATAGACTTCTATAGGACCAGAGGAGTCGCCCCCTGGTGGACACTAGAGAGAATGCAGCTTTAACACACAAAGCTTTGGCTTCACTTTACCGAACCGGAAGTATGCCGCCTGATTACTTCTGCAGTCATGGTGATAGATGGTCCGAAAATTGGAGTTGACTTTTTTAGTTGTCGGATTGGGCTCCGGCCTCGAGGAATGGGCTTGAATCAGGTCAGACGACGACTAATAACATCTTTTTGTTCCCACTGTTTCTCTGGTTTCCTTCACAAGCTGCTGGTGTCAGATAGTGGCACAGTGTGTGCCTTGTGGTTGCCGAAAATCGGCCTCAACAGCGACGGGTTGAGGGTTTCTCCACCAGAAGCACCGGCTTGAGTCAGCACGGGTGGCTGCGAGTCAAACCTCCCTAGGACACCTGGTGGTCCGGCGGCCAGCGACCTGCCTGTAAAGCAGGAAAACATGGCCGCCAACTGCAGCCGCACCTCCTTTTGCCAGAAGGCGTACACCAGAGGGTTAATGAGGGAGTTGGACAGCCCCAACAGCCACAGATGATTCTCCAACACGCTGGTGAGTTTGCAGCTTTCACACAAAACGTGCACTATGCACACCACAAAGAAGGGGCACCACAGGGCCAAGAAGCAGCCCACCAGCACCCCCACCGTCCTCAGGGCCTTGACATGGCTCCAGTAATGGCTCCTCAGCTGCTGGTGCTGGTGCTCGTAGTGTTGATGGTTTTCCGTCCTGGAACCAGCTTGCCTGACTTGGCAGATCTGCTTCTGGTGGCTGCAGGCGATCTTCAGGATGTCCAGGTAGATGTAAAGGAACACGGAGAGCACGGGGAAGAAGCAGGCGGTGAATAGCACGATCATGCCCACCTTGTGGATGACGGAGAAGAAGGCACAGAAGCCGTCGTACCCGTCCACCTGCAGCTGCCGAACCATGACTGAGGAACAGAGGACATTGGTTATTTGACATACGACACTCCAGAAAACCATCCTCATCATTTTTTTAAATTCTTCATTTATTATACTATATTTATCCCGTGTCTCTGCATTTGACCCATCCCTGTATATAGGGAGCAGTGGGCTGCCAACGACAGGCGCCCGGGGCTGTTAGGGGTTCAGTGTCTTGCTCAGGGACACTTCGACACGGGACACGTGGATTGAACCTTCGACTTTGCGGTTACCAGACAACCCTCTTAACCCAGTAGGCCACGTTCGCCCAACATCAAAGTCCATCAACATGCTGATAAACCTTCAAACTAATGGATGTATTCCTCAAACTTGACCTTTTTTT
>JAVDOI010000142.1:149870-212370 GCA_032191485.1 Leptoclinus maculatus
ACTCTTTCACAGTGTGTTTTCAAGTTCATGAAAGTTAACTGTAGCATTTTGGTCGTTTCAGTACTTAGCTCCGCCCTCTCGTGTCACTTCTGTTTCCAAAAAAAACAAGATCGCAACGGGCAAAATGTCGAACTTGAGGCTACAAAACTGTAGTCCACAAACCAATGGGCGGCATCACGGTGACTACGTCCACTTCCTATATACAGTACAGTCCCAAAATCTTGGAGTAACATGCCAGACTTTCAAAATAAGAGCCCAAGAAAGAGTGTTGTTTCTCTCTGCTTTGTGTAGCGTACGTTGTCTGTATACATTTCCTGTTCATATTCTGCTGCAGACAACGTGAGAGTGGTTGCATTTGTGTTTCTATCAGACCGAAGATGTCCTTAAAGCGACGGCTGCTGTCCATGTTGTTGTGCTGTGTTTACTGCGTGGCTTCGCTCTTCTGCCTCCATCCGAACCGCAGCAACTGCTTCTCCAACGGAGCTCGGTGAGTCTGTGGGTTCAACATTCACAAACGTTTTGTTACAGAAGACCAGAGTTTCTGTGTTTTTATATGTAGACATTCATACATTACAAAAAACACACTGTAGCATGCATGTTCATATGAATGTTCACCTACCTAGAACCCAACATAAAGGGTTGTACCTAGAACAAAGTTCCACCCAGAATCCTTTTATAGTTTACTGGGTCTATCCAGAACCTTAACACCTTCTAGTGGTTCTAACAAGAACCCACCCAGGGGGTTCTATCGAGAACCTATTTGTATTTCAAGGATTTTCTCTAGAAGTCACCCACGGGGTTATACCCAGAACCCTTTTAGTATTCCAAGGGTTTCTTCTAGAACCCAACCAGGCAGTTCTACCGAGAACCCTTTTAAATTTCAAGGGTTTCCTCTAGAACATGTTGTAGGTATTCCCTTTTAACACCTATGCTTTCAACAATCCTTGAAGAACTCGTTCTTCTAAAAAAAAGTCCTTTGGATGAAAATTGTTCTTAATGGAACCTTTCATCTCACAAAGGGTTTTTCATGGGTTCTTTGTAGGTCTAAGGGTTCCATTAAGAACTCTTTATCATCCAAAGAACCCTTGAAAAAACTTGTATTCAAAAAAGAGTTCTCCAGAAGTCAAGGGTCCTGGGTAGAACCTCAGCCCTTCAGGAAGAACCCGTCTTACTTCTAAGCACACATATGTCTGGGGCTTTTATTGTGAAAGGTAAGAACCAAAGGAGTGAATCTGAATCTTGCGCTGCCTTTGTCAAGGTTGAAAGGAGTAATAAAGTTTGCCATCTTGGTTTCGGACTACGAAGCCTCCATGTTGTCCGTTCCTCACAACGTGATTGGTTGATGCCTTTATTAGCAGTGCAAAAGCTCAGAAACTGTGACCTCACGCCTCTGTTCATTTCTCACTCTTCTTCTTAATTTCCATCAGGAATCTGGCGTCGGTCTTCCAGCAGCTTTACCAGCGTGTCATCCGAATGCTGCGCACCACTCTCTAAAAAAACCTGGTACCTGTCCACGACCGCTGTGGCTGTTGTCAGCCATGCCCTCCAGTAGTGCATCGGCGATTAGAAGAGAAGAAGAAGAAGAAGAAACAGAGGAAGAGGAAGTGGTCTCACTCCAGTCTTGGACTTTGAAGTTTCCACCAACTCTTCTGCAATGGGCTCCGGCTACTGACTATATTTCAGATTCGGAAGCAAGATTTATCTACTGACGTAGATTAACAATGCGTGTACCTGCCGTGTGAGGTGGAGATTTTGAGGGTTTGCTGAATGAAGGTTAAAGAAACAGGCTTGTGACCAGTATGTTGCAGCTTAAAACGAGTGGCTGTATTGTTTTAATGTAACGCAAATCTTCTTCCCTGCATCGGTTTTTAGTGGGCTTCAAACAAACATACTAAAGGTCTTCACAGGTCCAATATCTGGTTAAAGAACTACCCAAAGTCATCATGCATGAATTCATTTTCAAGAAAATATCTGATGTCATCCAAATGGGACTTGAGGATAATCAGAGTCGAACCCCCGGCTGCCACTCCGTGAAGCTGTCCGAGCTACGATACCATGGAGCCCACACTGCCACTAACTGCACTCCCCAAAGAAATGTTATCCAATTATTGGAAAAAGGCGATTTGAGAGAGAAGCAGACAGAAGGGTCAACAATATGTGTTTGAAGGAAATATCCAGGATGTTAAACTGATTCTTCAGTGAAAACAGGTTAAAAAGATGAAGATAGAAGCTAAAGTTTAAAAGTGAACCAACACATCACCTGGAGATCCAGACAGAAGACAATGAAGTCAAGGAACAGCTCTGTTCCTCTTTATTCACTGTTACCATCTTAAGACACATTCAGTGTACCTTCAGTAGCTAGCGTAGCATAGAAGTGCTAACACTAGTTAACAATGTGCTAACGTACTCTGGAACCATTGATGAGAGTCTGTGGAACAGAGACCGATAGTTGTGGGACCCTGGTCAGAGTTCGACGAAGCTACGCTATGATTGGCCAGTCTTTGTTAGAGGGGGCGGTGCAAAGAGGGCCAGTGTAGAATTTGGCGCAACCTAGTGGCGAGGTTGCAGATTGCAACCGACTGAAACTTCTCCTGTGTGCCAAGCGTGTAGGAGAACTACGACGGCCTGATGCGAAAACGCACACACATTTTTGATATCTCTGAGGTTTGTGCTTCGACGCCAATACAATTGAGGTGAATGGACTTTAGTTTGTGGTGCTCATGGCAATGAAAAATGTTTCTATTGTAGAAAATACGGTCAATTTTTTGCCATTTGAACAAAACAACGGCAGACGTTTTGTTTTGCTGAGGACAGTCTCACTATCCGTTTATTCATTGGTGTTGGTGGGTGTAAAAACAACAACAAGGTGTTCTTAGTTGAGAGATGAATTAACTTTGGGCTGTATGACAGTTGGCTATTGAGGTGACATGATTGATGACTTTATGGCTTATTTCTCACCCTAAACAGTATTTAAGGACAGCAGGTGTGTCCGGATAATATTATTGTTTTATATATATATTATAAACAGATCAACTCCGATATTCACATAAAAAAAAAAAAAAAAAAAAGTCTTTAAAAAGCCTTTGTGTCTTCTTATCGTTTAACAACATAATTACACTAATACATGAATAGATAATAAATACATATTTTAGTACAAAATAACTAATTTACTGTATGTTGTGCGCCTACCCTCTTACAAATGGGGTGGACAAAATATTGAAAACAATACTGAATTTTATTTTGTATTATTATTATTATTCATTGTATTTTATTTTCCATATTATATAATTCTATTTCATTCTATTTTTATATTACAATGTGTGTTTGATTTTCCATCTTATATTCCATTAATTATGGCATTCTGTGTCTGATTTTCATTCTCGGTCTATTTTCCTTCATTGTAAATAAAAAATAATGATTAAATAATAAAAAAAAATGTAATAATGAAAAATAATGAAGTTTAATATTATTAATATCATTTTTATTATTATAATTCAACAAAGTCGCAAACTAAGGAGTGAATGGACGTGATGGGAGAAATAACTGATCAATAGGAGTTAACTACCTCCGGAAGATGGCGGTAATGCGTGTGTGTGTGCTGCCGTTAAACCTCAAAGAGAAGAAGAAGAAGAAAAAAAAAGAAGAAGAAGAAGAAGCTCATTTCAGGTTTATTTGACATTAGCTGAAATGAGAAGCTAACTTTCTTGTACTTTATTCAAGTCAGGCTGTGTGTTAAATCATGGAAAACCAACTAAGATAGCAGTTTAACGGATTTTATTGACTCAACAGGTACGTGACAAATTACTAGTCGCTACTGGTGAGCCCGCTAACTAGCTCGCTAGTAATTTCCAACATATCGTTGCTAAGCCGACTAGCCGTTAGCTTAGCAACGAGCCAACCGTTAATAACGGTCATTTCTAATAAATGAATAAAAAAACGCGATTTTAAGCTTTTAAAATTCTTACATCACAGCTAAAATAATGAATTATATATATCATCTGTTTTCATCATGACAAAACGTTAACGATAGTAAATAACTTAATTAAATTCTTGTGACACTGTTGCTGTTATTCGCGGAAACCCCGCCTCTTCCCCGGCGCATCAGCCAATCAAATCGCTTAGAATCTTGATTGACTGAACTCGCAGCCAATAGCGACCCCCAGCTACAAATACAACGTCTCTCTCTCTCTCTCTCTCTCTCTCTCTCTCTCTCTCTCTCTCTCTCTCTCTCTCTCTCTCTCTCTCTCTCTCTCTCTCTCTCTCTCTCTCTCTCTCTCTTTCCCCGGCGTATCAGCCAATCAAATCGCTTAGAATCTTGATTGACTGAACTCGCAGCCAATAGCGACCCCCGGCTACAAATATGACGGCTCCCTCGCTCTCTCTCTCTTTCCGGCGCAGTTCGCTGGGGGATGCTGATGCTGAGGAGCTTCACATTGATCAGTAGCATCACCAGAAACCGTGTTTATCGCCATGTTGTATTGTCTGAGGCTGCACCACTGGGTTGACCTCTGCCTGCTGTTGTTTCTAGTAGCGGGTCTGCAGCAGGTGGAAGCAGCAGCAGCCGGCACCGCAGAGATGATCGACCTCAACTGGAAGCCGTTCATCTACGGAGGGATGGCCTCGATTGTCGCAGAATTCGGTGAGCTACGTGATGCACCACCACCACACACAGACATCCCAATGTATCATGGATATGTATGGTGTTTGCTGTACTTCCATTGCACCAAATAGTCTTTGTTTTTGCAGACTCGTCGCCAAACATGCATAAATAAATAAATACATATCAAAGCTCTTTGGTGCACATTGTGTGCGTTGTCTTGTCCCGGAACTGCAGGTGTACACGATTCACCAAGTTAGAAATCAGGTCAGTGTGTTGGTACACACATCCACACTGTTTACTTACTTTATAGTGTAATTTAAATAGCACGGTAATTAAAGTGGCAGTTAGTACCCATCAGGTTAGATAGATGGAAAGATTGATATATACATAAATATATAAATTTGACATGGACCCTACAAAGCTAGACCCGTTAACACGGCAAACTAAAGACATTAAAGAGTGCAGAAAAATAGAAAACAGATGATACTAATATAAACATACACACCCTGAGCTCCATGATTTATTAGATATAATAACCATTTCCCAAGTTGCATTTCTTTTTTGCTAATTAAGGAAATTACCCAAACATTTTAAGTTCTAGTGGTTATTTTTTTGTATATTTTCATGGTGCTTTTCCTTTATTCGTGTTGCACAAAAAGAAAGAGGTTCCTGAATAGTCTACTAAAAAAAAGGAAGGATATCCTCCATACGGAATCATTATCAACTGCAGCATTGCTATGACTCCACTACATTGATTGTGATTGTTCTTATTCTTTTATTTTGAATCCTCAGGGACCTTTCCCATTGACCTGACAAAGACTCGCTTACAGGTCCAGGGTCAGTCCCAGTACACCGAGGTGCGCTACAGAGGCATGTTCCACGCCCTCTTCAAGATCGGCAAGGAGGAGGGCATCCGAGCGCTCTACTCCGGGTATGGAAGACGTTTTTTTAGGTTCTGTATGAAGTCAGATACACTCTGTAGTCTCTGTTGGACCGCAGGAACCTTCACTATGGAGGAACCGCAGGGACCAGCGTCTGAATTAAGTTCTGGGGACATTTTACCCTCAATGTGAGGGGAAGTTCAATAACTTTCAGGGTGGGGTCTGCTTCATCTTGTGTACCTCTTCATTCATAAAACAGGGAAGTACTCTAGTATGGATTTAGGACGAGAGAGCTTTATTTTAGTTTGATAACATTAAAAGTAAAGTCAGGTTCTGCTGTCGGCTTCCTTTTTAAAAGAGACAGACTGCAGCAGTTCTGTGAATGAGAGAAAAACAAGAAATAAAATCCAATCATGAGATACTGGAAGATTCACTCTCCTACGAGTTTAAGATGAGAGAATCCTCTATTAGTCCCACAGCCGGGACATTTACAGGATCACAGCAGCAAAGTGGACAAAACAACAAGAGACATCAGTAGACAACAAAACAAGAAAAGAAATAGTCAAACAGTAAAGGTATAATAAATGAAGAAGCTAAAAATACAATATAATACACACGATTGCACATATGAGGTAGTATGAAGTGTTTGTATTGCACATATATACATTGATATTGCACATGAATGAATGAGTAAAGTGTTGGTTGTTCAGTCTTTCTTCTTCTATCTACAAGCTCGTGATGTGATAACAGATACAAACTCACACATGGTGCTCCTCCGTGTGGATGGGAACAGCTTGTGCAGTAACAAGCTTTGCACACAGAGCTGTTGCACTTTGTGGGTGTTTTAAAACTGTGACGTCACTGAATCCAACTTCAGACCTGAAAGAAGCAGCTCAGAGGAACAGGAAATGTACTCCAGCTTCTCTCTGACTTTCAAAGCAGCGGCTGTGAGTCAAGTGGTTCAGAGTCATCTCTGCCTTTGAGTGATCCTCATCTTTATCCTCAATGAGACTGAAATGTTGTTGATGTGAACACAGGAAGGTGTTCAGTTCCCCTCCGGGGTTGAAGTTGATGAACATTCTTTCTCCTCTCAGGATTTCTCCGGCTCTGTTGAGACAAGCTTCTTACGGGACGATCAAGATCGGAACCTACAACTCTCTGAAGAGGCTGTTTGTGACTCATCCAGAAGGTGAGCGTTGGTCTGCCTCTAACATCTCGTCTTCTACCTTTTGATATCTTTCATCCTAATGCTCTAAATCTACAGCTGAACACAGAGGAGACCATTCACAGAAAGCGTTTTTGATTATAAGGAACTTGTCTGTTGCTCAGCAGCAACCACACGATGAACTCCAGGAGGTGGTTTGAATGGTACGGAGAGCGAGCAGCGCCGTCTATACACTATGTCAAAATAATCAAGGTTCCAGCCGTCCTTAAAAAACCTGGAAAACACTTCACCAGTCATTTTCATTTTCCACTCAAGTCAACCCAACCTCCGTCATCGTTAGCTGTTAGCTTCGTGCTATTTGGTGATGAACTTGAATAAATCCAGTAGTTTGAAGGAGATGTTTTCACATGAATATAAAATAGATATTAGAGATGTTTAACTTCCTAACACGAGCTCTAAGAACATTATTATACATCATTCAAAATAATAATGACAACGTATGTTTTAATCCATAAAAATACAATCTTTTCCTTCCTTATCATTTGAATTGTGTTTTTATGAAGAAAAAAACACAATAAATTACTATAACAAAGTAAAAGTATAACATTTAGTATTTTTGATGGTTTACTGACTTCAGAGTGTTGAAATTATTTTGTGGTGGTGGTGGTGGGGATGATGATGGTGGTGGTGGTGGGGATGATGATGGTGGTGGTGGGGATGATGATGGTGGGGATGATGATGGTGGTGGGGATGGTGGTGGTGGTGGTGGTGGGGATGATGATGGTGGGGATGATGATGGTGGGGATGATGATGGTGGTGGGGATGATGATGGTGGTGGGGATGGTGGTGGTGGTGGGGATGATGGTGGTGGGGATGATGATGATGGTGGTGGGGATGATGATGGTGGTGGTTATGATGGTGGGGATGATGATGATGATGATGATGGTGGTGGTGGTGGTGGTGGTGGTGGTGGTGGTGGTGGTGGTGGTGGGGATGATGATGATGATGGTGGTGGGGATGGTGGGGATGATGGTGGAGGAGATGGTGGGGATGATGATGGTGGGGATGATGATGATGATGGTGGTGGGGATGGTGGGGATGATGGTGGAGGAGATGGTGGTGGGGATGATGATGGTGGGGATGATGATGGTGGGGATGATGATGATGATGGTGATGGTGGTGGGGGGGATGATGATGATGATGGTGGTGGGGATGGTGGGGATGATGATGGTGGGGATGATGATGGTGGTGGTGGTGGTGGTGGGGGATGGTGGTGGGGATGATGATGATGATGGTGGTGGGGATGATGATGATGATGGTGGTGGGGATGGTGGTGGAGGAGATGGTGGTGGTGGTGGGGATGATGATGGTGGGGATGATGATGGTGGTGGTGGTGGTGGGGGATGGTGGTGGGGATGATGATGATGATGATGGTGATGGGGATGGTGGTGGTGGGGGATGGTGGTGGGGATGATGATGATGATGATGGTGGTGGGGATGGTGGTGGAGGAGATGGTGGTGGTGGTGGTGGGGGATGGTGGTGGGGATGGTGGTGGTGGGGGATGGTGGTGGGGATGATGATGATGATGATGGTGGTGGGGATGGTGGTGGTGGGGGATGGTGGTGGGGATGATGATGATGATGATGGTGGTGGGGATGGTGGTGGGGATGATGATGATGGTGGTGGGGATGGTGGTGGAGGAGATGGTGGTGGTGGTGGTGGGGGATGGTGGTGGGGATGGTGGTGGTGGGGGATGGTGGTGGGGATGATGATGATGATGATGGTGGTGGGGATGGTGGTGGTGGGGGATGGTGGTGGGGATGATGATGATGATGATGGTGGTGGGGATGGTGGTGGGGATGATGATGATGGTGGTGGGGATGGTGGTGGAGGAGATGGTGGTGGTGGTGGTGGGGGATGGTGGTGGGGATGATGATGATGATGATGATGATGATGATGGTGGTGGGGATGGTGGTGGAGGAGATGGTGGTGGTGGTGGGGATGATGATGGTGGGGATGATGATGATGGTGGTGGGGATGGTGGTGGGGATGATGATGATGATGATGATGATGGTGGGGATGATGATGATGATGGTGGGGATGATGATGATGATGGTGGTGGTGGGGATGATGATGATGATGATGATGATGGTGGGGATGATGATGATGATGATGGTGATGGTGGGGATGATGATGATGATGATGATGGTGGGGATGATGATGATGATGATGGTGGTGGTGGGGATGGTGGTGGTGGGGGATGGTGGTGGGGATGATGATGATGATGATGGTGGTGGTGGGGATGGTGGTGGTGGGGGATGGTGGTGGGGATGATGATGATGATGGTGGTGGTGGGGGATGGTGGTGGGGATGATGATGATGATGATGATGATGGTGGTGGGGATGGTGGTGGTGAAGTCGGTGCTTCGCTCACATCCACCAAACCAGCCTGTGTTGACCCGTCTGGAATCAGACTGCGTGTGTTAATCCACCGGCACTGATGTGAAAGCTAAATATGAGACAAAGAGCCTCCAGGAAGGAAGGAAGGAAGGAAGGAGGGAGGGAGTGAAGGGGGAGAAGGAGAGGGGGAGTCAGGCAGCTGTAAGTGCTCCTGACATCGATCTCCTGTGGAGAACTCAAGTATATATATTTGATTTAAATGGAAATACACAAAACTTCCATCGTTCAAGACCCAAAGAGACTAAAATACATAAACACAAGGCTCATAACTGGTATGATTAAACAATTGTCACTTAGTGTTTGTCTTTCTTTAAATAGAGATGTAATATAATGTATATTGTGTTATAAATGATACGATTATACTAAACCTACTGTATTAAACCCATACTATTGTGTTTTTATACTAGTGTATTTGATGTTCTACTCCATCCTTTAGTTATGATGTATTAGTACCTTTCACCTCATACTGAAGGTCTGGTAACAATCATAATTTATCATATTGTACTATATTATGTTGAGATGTTACTACTTTATATAATCATACCATTTAGTCTTTCTCATCACATATTTTCAAAGTCTTATACCTCAACGGTTTATGATGAAATTAGACTTTATTGACGTGCAAAATTGTCTTTTTTATTTTTCAATTCAAAAGGGATAAAAAAATAAAATAAAACTTTTCTTGCCAAACAATCTTTCCAAAATAAAGTCCCATGATGCTTCACTTTGTCGTTGGGTTTTCAAAGGAGGAGGTCGACATTTTTTGGAAAAATATTAAATTCATGTGCATGAAGTGTGAGTCCAGATGTGTTTAGCCTCATAAGAGGTCTATCTCTGTCCAACGACGGTAACAGAATCACTAGCGTACACTTCATATCTTCTTTGATTTAAAAAACATTGATTATATGCTGGAATAGACATAATGTACATAATCCTCTTTTAGCATCAAAAGTCTTGATCTGTGTGTGTATTCATCAGTTTAAAGTTTGTATTAAACTTGTTTTTTATTATTAAGGATGTCACATAAACCCATACTTAAGACATTACGTTAACAACCACTTAGTAAGGTTTTAAAAAAACATCACGGTTGGTCTTAAAATTTTAGTTTAGGCCACAAAACCAACATTTAGGTTTTGACTCAAACAGTTTGGTTTAGGAAACAAAAACCACAACGTGGAGTCGAATTCCGGTCTCCTGGGTTAAAGTCCTGTTTGTTGGACCCGTCCATCCCACCAGTAGTACTGTATGTGAGTCACGCGGATGATTTTAATTTGTTTCCAGCATGAACACTGGACTTTGTGTTCACATGATATCTTGTAAAATGGAGTTTTTGGGATGAAACTTGCCAAAATACAAAACGCTCTTTATTTAATGTAATGTTTATTTAATGAAAGATAATCACTGAGATAATTGTTTAACTGAATGTATTTTGGAACTTCTTGTGTTGCCGCTCAAGAAAGACTATTTGTTTACATACAAGAACAAAAAAGAAATGTGGATTCTTTTCTTTATTGTTTATTTATTTACCATATAATCTAATAGAACCGATAAGAGTACTAGTATTTATAAAATACTAACGATACCTAGAGGGATTTAAACTACTTTATTATGTGGAGAAATCATTTTACTAAAATCATCTGATCTGACTTTTTGATTCACTTTATGAAACGTTTTTTTCACCTTTTGAATCTTAATATTTAGAATAAAACGACGCTATTAAGAACTCGTGTTTGAAATCTGAACATGAGCTTCTTTTGGCTCCTTTTGGCTGCGTGTGTGTGTGTGTGTGTGTGTGTGTGTGTGTGTGTGTGTGTGTGTGTGTGTGTGTGTTAATCAGTATTAATTCATATTTCTTGTCTCTTTGATGTCAGATGAGACGATAGTGATCAACGTGTTCTGCGGCGTCGTGTCGGGAGTTCTTTCTTCTTCTCTGGCAAACCCCACGGACGTCCTCAAGGTGATCCTCAATGCTCAGACCACCAATATATACACCAATATATACATCAATATATACACCAATATATACATCAATATATATACCAATATATACATCAATATATACATCAATATATAGACCAATATATACATCAATATATACACCAATATATACATCAATATATAGACCAATATATACACCAATATATACATCAATATATACATCAGTATATACATCAATATATAGACCAATATATACACCAATATATCCATCAATATATACACCAATATATACATCAGTATATACATCAATATATAGACCAATATATACACCAATATATACACCAATATATAGACCAATATATACATCAATATATACACCAATATATACACCAATATATACATCAATATATACATCAGTATATACATCAATATATAGACCAATATATACACCAATATATACACCAATATATAGACCAATATATACATCAATATATACATCAATATATAGACCAATATATACACCAATATATACACCAATATATAGACCAATATATACATCAATATATACACCAATATATACACCAATATATACATCAATATATACATCAGTATATACATCAATATATAGACCAATATATACACCAATATATACATCAATATATAGACCAATATATACACCAATATATACATCAATATATACATCAGTATATACATCAATATATACATCAATATATACATCAATACATAGATTAATATATACATCAATATATACATCAATATATACATCAATATATACATCAGTATATACATCAATATATACATCAATATATACATCAATATATACATCAATACATAGATCAATATATACATCAATATATACATCAATACATAGATTAATATATACATCAATATATACATCAACATATACATCAATATATACATCAATATATACATCAATATATACATCAATATATACATCAATACATAGATCAATATATACATCAATATATACATCAATATATACATCAGTATATACATCAATATATACATCAATATATACATCAATACATAGATCAATATATACATCAATATATACATCAATACATAGATTAATACATAGATCAATACATAGATCAATATATACATCAATACATAGATCAATACATAGATCAATATATACATCAATACATAGATTAATACATAGATCAATACATACATCAATACATAGATCAATACATAGATCAATATCAAGATCCTCTGCTGAAATGTTCCTATTTGACCACAGATACACTTAATAAAACATAATATTTAAATATCATTGCTGTTTAAACATGTCAATAAATTCATGTACTTTAAGTATTTCTACTTATTTTCAGTTATACTTTTCCTAATATAACCACAAAATATTAACAGGTTTTAAATTTCATTCTGTGTTCTTAAAAAGTAAAAGATGTTCTCGTTTAAACCTGCAGAAACCCTGAAATGAATCAATAATTATCATGTTCATCAGTTCATTGTTTTAAGTTATTGATCAAGAACATGTGCCAGTTAGGTTTAAGAACTCATTTTAAAATCTAACAATACATAACCCTAAGTTCACATGCTCGGTTGTATTAATAGGGCTAACAATGTTTGTTGTTGTTGTTCCAGATCAGAATGCAGGCTCAGGGCAGTTTGCTCCAAGGCAGCATGATGTCCAACTTCATGAACATCTACCAGACTGAGGGAACCAGAGGGCTGTGGAGGGTGAGCGCTGGTTTACTATGTGCATTATATTATATACAGTGTGTATATATTTATATTAGTGCTGGGCAAGTTAACGCGTTATTATTATTTTATCGCGCGTTAACGCAGTTTTTATTATTATTAAGTGGACATTTTTAACACAAGAACCTGCAGCGAGCGGTGAACAGCTGTTTGTGTTGCGTCACTTCCGTCTCTTCCTGTTTCCTTCACCTACAGTCCCCTGGGTCCTAAGCCCCTCCATGTACAGCTTCTTATCACCCTCTATGCACCAACGTACATTTATAACAAACACCACACATATTACGGTAATCAGCGTTAAATATGTGTCTGACCAAAATACCACAAAATAAATGATTCATTTAAATTATTTTTTTAGAGTTTTTAAAGTTGTTGTGTTCATATAGCAGTACTTTTAAAATAAAAGTACGCAATACACTACTTTTGAATTCATTATTGATTAGCGATTAATCGCAATTAAACATTTGAATCGTTGCCCAGCACTAATATATATATATATACATATATATATATATATATATAATGTATGTGAGTGGTGTTCATAAACAGAGTGACGTAGAGACGCCGTGTACGTCTCTGTACGTGTCAATCACTGGAAAATAACACCTTTCAACAGCTCAAGTGTTCTTGTTCACATCTTGTTATCTGGTCGTACGAGCTTTTTGTTTGTCCAGTCAGACTTATTTTCTTCCTCCTCCTCCTCTTCCTCCTCAGGGTGTCATCCCCACAGCGCAGAGAGCAGCCATTGTTGTCGGGGTGGAGCTTCCTGTCTATGACATCACAAAGAAGCACCTCCTTCACTCGGGCCAAATGGGAGACACTATTTTGACACATTTCATGTAAGTTTAAACTCTTTTTTCCGATGATCTCAGCTTTTGGGCCGATCCGATCCCCTTTGTTCACTCTCTGGTTGTTTCGTACAGTTCTAGTTTCACGTGTGGTTTGGCCGGAGCGCTGGCCTCCAACCCCGTGGACGTGGTCCGGACCCGCATGATGAACCAGCGGGTTCTGTCGGGAGCCCCCATGTATAAAGGAACGCTGGACGGACTGATGCAGACGTGGAAGAACGAGGGCTTCTTCGCCCTCTACAAGGGATTCTGGCCCAACTGGCTGCGGCTGGGACCGTGGAACATCATCGTATCCTTTAGAACCTACAAGAGTTCCTTCTGATCGCTTCTGGTTCTTGAAGACATTGTGGAATTCCATAAAAGGAATATAAATGGTATCTGATCTGTCCAGATAATCTGAACTGACTGTTAAAACTATAAAATGGAAATGAAACTCTAGAACCAGCCGGACTGCACAGTGTTTATCCCACGAGACAATAGAAATGTAGCGCTGTAGTTTTTACTATACTATGAAAATAAGGAACATTTTAAAAGGACCCTAAAATCCCAAATCCATGTTCCTCCTCTTACCTGTTGTGCTATTTAACAATCTAGATTGTCAGGAAACAATAGATCTTCTTCAAAGCCACCAGACTTTAATTTAACCTCACAGGAGTTGCTGGTTTACCGCTGCCTCCATCCGTTAGTTTGTGTTATTGTTATTGTGAGACTTTGGTGGATCCGAACTAACCAAAGTTTCACAATAAGAGACCCGCCAGCCTCGTGTTCTGGGAGCTAAAATGAAGTCAATGGTGAGATCATAGACGGGTACAACGGACCATCAAACATATATGTATTATATGTTTCAATTTAACTCCCCCTTATGTTTATAGAGCCTTTACTTTGTAACTAAAATATTAATATTATTGCTGAACAAACATGGGAAAATACACTTGTAGTGTTGTTTGGTGGCAGTAAAGCCTTCGTCTGTTAGAAACCTTCAAAAGTATTAAAGACCACCACAAAGGTACCGTTCTACTGGACCCGGTCCACAGAGAGAGTTCAGCACCACGGACAGCGCCGATGTCTTCCAACCGTTCATCCAAACTAAGTCCACCATACACGTCAAAGGAAACTACAGAACCACAGATGTTGTATTGTAGGTGATTATTGTAGGGATGAGCAGACCAGGGAGAGAGAGAGAGAGAGGGAGGGAGGGGGAGGGAGAGAGATAAAGAGAGAGAGAGGTCTTGTTTTCCTGTTTTCCTTCACCACCTGTTCCAGTTCTTCATCACATTCGAGCAGCTGAAGAAGTTCACGGTCTAAGCGGAGCAGGAAGTGACCTCACTGGACTGAACGGAGCAGGAAGTGACCTCACTGGACTGAACGGAGCAGGAAGTGACCTCACTGGACTGTTGTTGGGTCAGAAGGTGTGAGCTCATTCAAACCAATGATGCAACACTATGTTTGGTCATCTCCCCCCATGCTCATCCAAATCGTATGTTTCTCACTCTCTTTGTTTGTTTGTTTGTTTCTTCGCGATGTGTTTTTATTTATTGTCACTTTGTTGTGTTTATTGGTATTGTTGCTATGGTGATCTCTGTCACCATCAGACTCCTCATCCGACACTCCACCAGGCAGCTCAACGTTCTGTAGCACGAGACTGGAAGATGATAGACTTTTGGTGGATTTGGTGAACTTTTGCATTTATTATTATTTATTTTTTTAAACAGACACTTGTGATTGTTTCTTCTTCACAGATCTGGTAAACAATAAGCGTCACAGAATGTCTACGCCTAGTTTTAAAGACGTTAACGTGATATTTTAACCTGAATGACGTGTATGAACGCAGCATTTTGTCGGGTTGAACTGCGACACATTGACTGTTACAGGAAGTTACTGAACTGAGAGAATTATGACTTTGAGGATTTAACGGTTCATCTCTGAATGGAAAATGTTGAGGAATAAAAAATACATAAATTACGAAGCTGGAGGAGAAAAAACTCTGATATAAAGCCACACATCTTTGAATTTCGTCGCTCCTAAAGTAGCGTTTTTATGCTCGTGTTCTTTCATCAACATAAATAGATAAATACTAATCTGATAAATATTTTGTGTTTACCGGCAGCATCTGTGCTGTGAGGTTTAGCTACAGTTATGTTGTTCATTGACTAAATTAAAACGCATATCTCTGACTTCATTTCTTGTTAATTCTGAGAAGATTAAAGTTTTTTCTCGTAAATTTTAATCTCAAGATAATTCTGTAGTTTATTTTATTTAGTATTTCCTATAATGACCCCGTTCTTCTTTTGTACATCTAGCTGTAAAGAAAAGGTTCCTCCAAAATGCAGTTTTAATCTTGAAATGGGTCGAACACTTTTGTTCTATTTATGATTTCTTCAGATAATAAATTTGAACTCTGAACGTCTGTGATCTTAAAGTTTTACTTGAAACGAGCAGAAATGTGAACCAAAGCCTTTTTAACGAGCCTCTTCTTCATCACACAACCAAAAGGTGTTCTTCCTCTTCGTCCTTTCTACTTCTTCAGTCCACATCAATCGCTCCTTTTACCTTTTTATTGTTTCTATAGATACACGTCGAGGTGGAAGTTATTTCTCCGTATTCTTACTGTTTTAAAGTGAATAGAACGAATCAGCCGAAGAACGTGTTTCTACCGAGCTGCTGAAGTCTTAAACAGATTTTAATTAATAACACAATAAGTTAAGTTTTAAATGTTTTCTGTGAATACGTATCCGAACACATGCTACTTATTATTCGTGAATATTGATTTGTTTGACGTTGCTCTTCATCCACCAGCATCACCAAAACATGTGTATGCTTTATTTAAGTATTTCTGTTTGTTCTGAAATCTGAAGGTTTTTATTTTGTCAACCTTATTTTTTATAGTTTGTCTTCAGATAGAATTCCTAAAATCATCTTGAGGAAAGTCTTCTTTCTTCTGTTGTAAACGCACAAACATGGTGCGTATGTATATATATACAGTATATATATATATATATTTATATATTAATTTATAGCTGCTGTTCAGTTGTGACTGTGAACCAGCTCGGCTTCATCTTTTGTCATGTTTCATATTTATTTACTTACTAGTTTGTTAGTTTGTTTGTTTTCATCGACTCGGCAAGTTTCGCCATTTTAAAAAAAAACGTTATTTTTTTTTTTTTTAACCCGACTGCAGAATTCAAAAGCAAATTAATTGTAAACGACCGTCTCAAGTCACCAACAGCGGGTAAAACGTGTATTCTTCCGTCATCTTGACGCCTCAAAACGTTTGAGTTGGAAGTCGTGTTTGTGGTGAATTTGAAAGTTATTTTAAAACAAACCCGTTACAGCTTCACGATGTCGCTCCTCCTGCGCTGAGGACTCGTACTTGACGGGAGAATTCACAAAAAAGGATTGCGCTGCTTTCTTACGGCCGCTAAACTCTAAATTAACCAATTTTAAGGACTTTAAGTTTGATAAGAGATGTTTGTAAGAACAAGATTAGAGTCAGTGACGTATAATCAAGTGTCATCTGCATATATATCGTTTATATGTGGTGAATAAAGAGACTAGAGCCTTGTTGTTTGTCACCTTTTCTTATACAATGTTAGTGACATTTCAGACGCAGCCAGAAGACTCCCAACAGAGAAACTATTCTTTAGTTTTCACTTAAATATAAATCAACCGTAGACTGAACCCTTTGAGACTTTAAGAGTATTTCCTTCACTTCACCGTTACTTGATGTCCCCTGTGAACATTTTGAGCTCAGATTGAACATTTCACAGGTTGCTCAGTTGAAAGCTCCAGAAAGTGTCCCTTGAGTCAGGATGATTGTTAGGAGAGCGTAATATAATAAAATGTTAGGTGTGTGCCACGTCACCAGGTTTTTAAATCTGTTGGTGCTCTTCTGTTGTTTAATAGTAGTTGTAGTTTAAAATGTGTCTGACTTCTCTTTTTTGCTTTCTTTTTGTTTTTTAGTCTCACGTTGAACTAAACTGATCAATTCAACACGATATTTATTGACTTATTGATTTCGTATCGGCGTCATTCCTCCAGACCTCACTCTGACAACTCTGCTACTTTTAGTTTAATATTTCATAAATGAATCCTTCATTTAGTTTTTTAAGTTCTTTGTGATTTTAAAACGATATAATATAACGTACATTTTCTCTTGACTTTGGTGAGTCACTGCTGTCTGTAACCTTTATGATTGTATTTCATGGTGGGACTTCTTTCAGTGTTTTTAAGTTTATTTTCTTTTGGTTTTGGCTTTCTATCGATTCAATGTTCACTCAAATAAAATATGTGCTTTAAATGTTTCTGTATCAACTTTGTGTCGTCTTTCTTTGTCTGTTTGAACAACGATCAACTTCCTGGATTTTAACATTTAAAGATAACTTTGTGTCTTAAGAGGAAACAATGCGTATTAAATGATCCGACTGGTGTCCGAAGGTGTTTTTCATTTAGCCGATGAGCTCACTGTATAGTCCTCTACATACTGAACTCTGGATAGCGAGTCGAACGTTGTGAGTGACGACCCAGGTTTTCCAGTTGTCTCTCCGTCCGTCCGTCTGTCTCGGATATCTCAGGGAAACATCCACCTGGACTCAAGGAATCTCTTCAATTTGGCGGTCAAAAGCTCAAGAATTCATGCTAATTTTGAGGATTTCACATTTGTCTTTATCCTAAAACATAAAGGTGAAACGAGCATCAAAACATGTTAGTAATTTTGGGTGAACCGACCCTTTAATGTTTACACACTCACACACACTCACACAGCCATCAGGGGAACGAGCTGCAGGTGTGTGAGCTCGTCACACACCTGAACTGTGTTTCTATTAAAACCTCTTGAGGAGCTTCTGGAGGAAGTGAATGTTTTAGTGTCTGATGTTTGTGAACGAGCTGCTGCTTCACAAACACACATTCAGACTTGTGTAGAGATATATATATATTTATATATGTTTTATTTTTATCTGTCATTAGAAATCTAAAGCTGAGTTCTCTCTAGAGCTCCAGCAGCAAATATGTTTGCTTAAGTTGCTTCCAGTTAGTTTTATGTTTCTTCTGCACGTGTTTTATTCTCCGTAGTTTGTTTGTTTTAAAGTCAGGTTTAGTTAAACTTGAGCTCAGAGAGCCATGAAGGAGGAGATCGCCGCCGCCGTGTTCTTCGTGGCTCGGCTGGTGAAGAGATACGGACGTCTGGACAACGACGGCCGGGAGCGCTTCGCCGCCTCGCTCACCTCGGTTCTGTTCGAGAGCTACAAGAACCACTGGCACCCGAACGCACCCTCCAAGGGTCAGGCCTACAGGTCAGATCACCATGCTTTACGGTCACATTGCTATGAATTGTGGGTAATTCCCTCAGGAGAAGTCTGCAGAAATGCGGATTTATGAAAACGGGTTCATAAAGGCCTCAAACACTCGATTTGACCGTAAGAACTAAACCCTCGGTGTGTAGACCTTTTTGACTTTGAGACAAGGGAACAGGAAGTGGAGAGAATTCTGACTCACTTCCTGGTTTTAGGACTCGTGTTGTAACAAAGAATGTAACTTTCCTTCAGCTTTATTAAAATACTGTTGAGGCAAAACATCTGAACCAGATATCTGGAAACCTGGTTAAAACTAAAACCCTCTACTGTCCAAAGAGAGAACCAACGTATTAAATGAGACGTTCAGCATAATATCCTCGTATCTCTGAGGCACGGTTGTGTTTGTGCGGTTCCAGGTGTCTCCGGGTGAACCGGGTGCAGCTGCAGGACCCGGTGCTGCAGCAGGCCTGCGATCGGGGTCCGGTCCGGTACGAGGATCTGGGCCTCCCTCGGGAGATGACGGTGTGGGTCGACCCTGGAGAAGTGTCCTGCAGGTCAGAAGTCTTGCTGCTTGTTGTGATTATCGTTCACCAAAAACTACAACTCTTCACGATCGTTCTCTAAGAAATGGTTCAGGGCGGAACAAACTTATTTTTAAAAAAGTGAGCTGCTACGTTTTCAATTGCTCAGCTTTAGATGTGCCAAGTTTATTTTTCTGCTGCCAGTCTTTATGCTAAGCTAATCTGCTAGCTCCAGCTTGGGCGTACAAATGATTGGCAATCGTTGCTGGATAAAACATGCGAGTCAACTTTACATGTTGGAGTGTAGCTAGCTAAGCTAACGGCTTTGTTGTGAGACGACTAATTCATGGCACAATTCAAACGGGATCCAACATTACCTCTGTCGCCCATTGACTACCCTTAATATGTTTAGAGGACACTGGAAGGGGCGGGACTTGGCCTCTCTAATCTGGTTTAGATTAATTTCTTTGTCTCTTTAGGTACGGTGAACGAAGCGCCCCGTTCTGCGTCTCAGTGGTGGACGGCTCCCGCCGTGCGGACGGTGAATTTTCCCGCCGGATCCACGATGCCGTGGAGCGGGCGAGCCTCGACGTCCAATCGGGAAGCTCCTCCTCAGAAGACGACGATGAGGAGGAAGTGGGCGGAGACAACAGCATGAGCAGCTGCAACCTGTCGGCCATTTGTCCGGTTTCAGTTGCAACCGGCAACACTGAGCCCAAAACCATCCCGACCGTCAGCAACCCCAACAGCGTCTACCGGGTGAGACGCTTTATTTACTCTACAATGCACAGATGTGGTAGAAATTATTGTTTAAAAATGTTAAACATTTCACCAAATAGTCCGTCAGGTTCTTGGAATCTCTGTTTCTATAAGCTCATTAAGAGGAAACGCTACAGGTGAATACAAACTAATCCCACCATGAAACTTCACCAGTTCATTACTCGCATTAAGATGATTATAAGTTTTCTGAAATGTTTAAAATATGCAAATGAGGCATTCTGTAATGGTAACTTTTGGTGAATTTAGGAGCAATCTACAGACAAAAATAGAGAAAGTAGTGAAATAAAGTTGCACAGGAACTCAAAACTGAGAATTAAAACACACTTTTAGAAGATGAAGCAGTTGCTTTATTGTTGACGTATTTGGACATTCAGTCAAAGGCTGTGCAGCCCCGTTTACCTCCAGTCATTTACAGCTAGAGAGTTAATAAAGGTAGTTGAAGGGTTTTTGACTTTGTTTCTTTTGCTTCTCTCGTCCTCAGTTCAGTGAGTTTTCTCCGGGCGCTCCTCAGACCTGGCTGAGGGACAAGAGGAAGGCCTTCGCTGCCGACGCGTTCCCTCCTCACCCGTCTCACCCGCCTCACCCGTCTCACCCGCCTCACCCGTCTCACCCTCCTCACCCGTCTCACCTTCCTCACCCGTCTCACCCTCCTCCTCCAGTCGGAGGTCCCACCTCCCAGTTCTCCAGCCAGAAAGGCTTCAAGTCCAATCGAGCCACGTTCACCTTCGCCGGGCCTCGTGTGGACAAGTACCACTGGGTCAGCAAAGCCCGATGAGAGCCGAGCCTCCGGAACCAAAATCGGGTTTATCAACGTGACGTCGACCCCCGCTTGAGGGGGTAAAAAATAAAATGAACAGTTTAGGAAAAAGAGTTGACTGTTTGTATTTGATTTAAAGTGTTAATGATTTAAAGTAATGCTGATTAAGCACGTTTTTAAACTTTGACGTATTTTAAATGATTATCTGTGTTTTGTTTTGTTTTTAAACTTAATATTAAAGTGTGAATAAAGTAACCTTGAACTGTCATTGAAAAGAAATAAAAGCGTCCGAGTCAGCTCTGCTGGTTGATCTAAAAGTGTCTCCTTGTTATTTCATGTTTCAGCTCCTCTGTTTTAGTTTATGGAACACGAGTCGTCATGTAAATGTGACTCATTAAGTCACGCAGCCTCATGTTCATGAATCTCAAACGTCATAATTCTGGACAAATAATTGCTGCAACGAATGAAAATGTAAAAATAAAAAATCTCAAAGTCCAGAACATTGGGACATTGAGTACTTTATGCACACATAAGTTTGCATTTCTGCAGACTCAGACCGACTCAATTACCCACAATCCTTGTGTTGTGACGTTAAATAACAGGTTTACCAGCTCCAGCTCTTTTTCTTTTTTGCGGACACTTGAGCTGCATTCCAAATCACACTTTTTATTTTTAGTACAAACTGCAGCTGTTCTCTCAAAGTCTGAACCGTTGAAAGCACATTCCAACCAAGTCCGTGAGGGTTTCGGGCCTTTGAGTGTAGAAGGACTCTCTCTCAAAGGTATTTTGATTTACGTTCTACAAGTCTGGATTTGTGCAGACTTTTCCTCAAATTACCAACAATTCATAGCACTGTCACGTAAAACACTAGGTAACTAGTGGGGAAAAAAATAAAGGTGTTTAACCTGGAATATAAAATGTACAAAGATTAAGGGTTAAAGAATGAAACGCAAAGAGATTTTATTACAGATTTATTCATTAAACATTTTGTTGAAGTTTTGACAAGTACATTTTTTATTTTACATATCTCACCTCGAGAAGCAAAAATCCTGGAGCACGTTCAAATCGGGGAGAAAAATATCTAAAATACCCACAACTGTACGTGACGTCATGACGTCATGGTAACTTGTTCCCATTTGTATTCACTCCACCTGGTTACATTAACTGTCCAAAAGTCAAAAATGTGTTTTTATCTAATGTAACTTTCTGCTTAAATTCAAATTTGGTGTTTGTTTACTAAAAGTTACATAAAGTTATGAATGAAGACGCTGTAAATACAGCTCAGTCTGTAGCCGTGTGTGTGTGTGTGTGGTGGTGGTGGTTGTACTGGTAGTGATGTTAGTGATTGGTGTTTAAGAACAATCAGCTAACAACACTGCCTGCACAGCAACCCCGGTCACATTCATCAGGAGTCAGCAACACGTCGAAGATGCACATGAACAGGTTTAACTTTTCCTGCTGCAGTAAAGAGAAACTTTATGTGAAGTATAAAAGTACACAACTCATTTAATGAAACATTCAAATACGAGGATCACTTCTAGAATGTTTAAAAGGATTGACGTGGGTGTTTACAGGAGTCTGACAGCTTGACATTTAGGAAAATAATATTAGCTTTCATGTCTGTACGGTAAATATAAATCTACAGTAACAGCTAGTTAGCTTAGCTTAGCATAAAGACTGGAAACAGGGAAACTGCTGGCCTGGCTCCTTCCATAAGAAACAAAAATCAGCGTACAAGCTCTTCTAAAGCTCGCTGATTAACACACATCTAGTTTGATTAATCCGTACAAAAACCCAAAGAGCAAGAACAATTCATCATCTCTGGTAGAAACCTGTCAATCACTGTGTAGCCCCGCCCTAAAGCATCCCCTGCTTCATGGTCTGTTTGACTCTAAATGGACCATAATGTACTAAATGAACATCATGCTGTATTGAAGAAGACTTGAAACTAGAGATTGAGACCATAAACTCATGTTTACAATGTTTACTGAGGTAATAAATCAAGAGAGAAGTAGAGTCATTTTCTCATAGACTTCTATACAACCAGAGGAGTCGCCCCCTGGTGGACACTAGAGAGAATGCAGCTTTAACACATGAAGCTCTGACTTCACTGGAGGTTGCTGTCTGTCTCTTTGTGAACAAAGTAAAACTCTTCTACCGACAAATTATGTCCATATCAAATCAAATAAACATAACATAACATAACATAACATAACATAACATAACATAACATAACATAACATAACAGTGTCAGAAGTAGAAGAACTACTTTTTTTAAAAGTGATGCATGAGTGCTGTGACCCTACCTGCTGCAGCTCTCACCGCTCTCTGACCACTGCAGGAGAAACACAATCGTCTCCACAGATACACCTAACTCTGTGTGTGTGTGTGTGTGTGTGTGTGTGTGTGCCCATGCCTCAGGTCATGCCTCGACTTGCCCCCCCGGCTGGCAGGTAGGTTGCCGTGGTGAAGCAGTCAGTGGCAGCAGTAAACAAACACAAACCCATCGAGCCGCCAGGATTTGCCAGTTTTTGCTGAGTTTCCCGTGACCTGCAGCTCTCTCACGTGCTTCTACTTTACGCTCTACGTGGCCATTTTTATGTGAATCGTTTCCAATGAATTTTAAACCAACTTACGAGTCGCGGACTATTTTGAAAAGGTAAATAGACTTGGAACAATTTCCAAATGTCTTGTCCCAGTTCCTCAGGATCGTTCAGTTGGTTTTTTCTTCCGGTTTTGATGCGATGAAGCCGACAGAAAACATCCAAAACTGTGTTTTTCTGTTTGCTAAACCGCTAATCCGTCCTCCAAAGGGCTGTTGTGTTCTCAAATCTACTCTTAGTATCATCTAAATCACATACGGTTGTATACAAATACTGCAACAAAAACAAGAAACAAAGAGATTTGAGTTTCTAAATGAACAAAAAAAAAGTTGTTGATATTCTGGAAACACTGACGATGGTTCATATTGTCCGATATATGACACGTAACAACAATGTTTTCCCATCTAACATTTGCCCACCATCTTTTTAAATTACAGTATTACTGTGTCTCTTTACATGTCATCTATCGATATACAGTTCAGCTACACAGAGGAACAAAATGAAGTATTTCTGGTCCTCAACAAATTAATTATGCAACAAAAAGGTTCATCCAAGACAAAAACAAGTAGTGCAAATATAAACAAACACAAATATGAGAAGTGTAAACAAGGGAAACAGATGAAGTTTGTGGGTCCCAGAGTCAAACGTGTTGCTCCTCTGCATCAACTCACACAGTGGAGGAGAAACAAACATGTAGATTATATTTTGGTCAAATCTGCAGCCAGTTTTGCATTTATCTAAGACGTCCTGCAAACCAGGCGTCCAACGTCAGAGCTGCATGACAAGTTAAGTTAAGAGTAGTTTACATAAATACAAGGAATTTGCTTTTGAGTTGTATTAAAATTAGAAAAGCTGTGCAGCTTTTTTTTTTTTAAGATATTCAATAAAATACCCTAAGACAGGATTATTTACCGTCTTCATAATTTTCTTCTATTCAAAGTACCTCATATGTTTGTAAATATCATATTTTTGCAGCCTGATTAATGTGCATGTGTTCCCCTTTTAGCTTTTGTTACTGAATAACATACTAACTGCGCATGCACTTGAAAAACCTCCGCAGTGTTTCACTTATGAAGCAGCTTAAAGACGTTTATTTCTCTTATTTACCGATCAAAATAAAGACATATAAACATATAGCAACCGTTGTCGTGGCTATTAAAAACACCGCATACACCGCAATCGATTAAAATGTAATTTAAATATCAAACAACGGGCTGAGAGGACGGAGAAAGCAAAGAAAGGACGTTCGGCTGCTTGTATTTTCCTCTTTGTCATCAGTGCGTCAGCTAATCAGCCAATAGCGTGACGTCTTCATTCACTTCATTCACCGTGCGACCAATCACAGGCGTCGTCCTTGCGACGTCACCCAGCGCCCGCCTCACATCCGGTCGTATATATGTTGCCACGAGTTAGCGGCGAAATTTGGAGAGTGTCCATTTTGAGCAGCGAGTCGGCGTCTCCGGTATAAATCGTTTTCCTCACACACAAAGTAAGCACGCGTTCTTTTGTTGTTTTTATTTTAATTAAATTAAGAAAACGAGGGGATTTAATGCTACAGCGCGCGCGCGGTTTATTTCATCGCTGTTCTTTGCAATCGTCCTGCTCTTTTTATACGTAAAGTGTCTTGTTTGCAGCAAACCAAGCTAGCTCTGTGTGTGTTACCCGTTAGCCGTTAACGCGGTTATTGTGCTGATTGAATGAGGCTTTAATCGGCTGTAGTACAAAATACCACAATATGCTTCAGGCCGTTTATTGTATATTTTCCTTAATGTCTATTTTTAGTGGTTATTTGATTCACGTTTGGCGTGCTAACTGTTAGCATGCTAGCTTGAGGCCTGCTAGCTCTGTTCCGAGCGGCAACCGAGCAAAGCGCGGTCCGCTTGAACACCTCGAACATTTTAGACTTTAATCTGATTATTGCTGCTTTTTTGTTAGCTAACAAAAGCCTGAATGTGCATGTGAGTTAAAAAGTACAGAGCCGCGTGCACGGTTACGACATTAAGATAGTTTTACGGCTGCATGAATAAGAAAGAAAACGGTAGAATTAAACCGTTACCGAGCAGATGAACAATGTGAGCATTGATGCTAGCTATCGTAGCTTTCTGTTAGCATCAACTGCACGTTGTTGTTTAAAAAAAAAAAATCCGTTACGTTTTATAAATCAATCACAGCTTGATTGCAGTTTAAGATTCCAGATAAAAGGCATACACTGTGAAAAATGCTACATGGCTCCTTTTGAATGAATTGGCTCCTCAAATGTATCATGTTTTTAACAACCGGCCCCTGATCTGAACCCCCCCCCAAAAAAGCCCTGATTGACCATGTGTTGGTCTTAAAGATGCATTAAAGATAAAACAATCTTAATGTTTGTTTCCAGACATTTTCCCTCATGACAAAGTGTTGACCGTATCTAATCGTCCCCCTAACAGAATTTGTTGTGAATGCTCTTTGTCTTTTATTTACTCCTACATTTTTTCTCGTCTCAGTCTGTTGAAGAGCCCACCGTCAGAATGGCAGACGCAGATAATCTCCTCATGGAGACATCGGACCAGAACGGCAACGATGGCGAGGAGGAGGAAGACCAGAACGGAGCCGAGCAGGAGCTGATGGCCGGAGAGGAGGAAGAGGAGGAGGACTGCCAGGACGGCCTAGAGCTCCAAGAGGACATCCAGGAAGACATCCAGGACAACGGAGCCGAGGGTGTTGAGGGAGCCGAGGGTGCTGACGGAGTCGAGGGAGCTGAAGGGGCTGAAGGAGCCGACGGAGGAAAGATTGACGCCAGCAAAGGAGAGGAAGACGCTGGGTGAGTGTTGGGCTACAACACCTTATCGATGAAGATAGTTGGTGGTGAATCTGGTCGTCAGTTAGTTGGGAAACGTTATGATTGATGAGCGAGACAATGGTGGGCTTTTGTAGCTCATGTGTTGAAGTACAGGTAAGAAAGACGTCCCTCTGTGAGGCATTTTAAAGTGTTAATGAAGAAATACAGATTCTATTTTAACAATAAACAAATCTCTTGAGTTTTCTTGTTTGATCAACGTTGCAGGGTCTCTGATGAAGATAATTACATTAGTTAATTCTTTATAAAGAAGACGCCCGGGTACATTGAATCGTCTTAAACGGAGAGAAAACAGGCGGAGCTATTTCTGCCGTTTGTTTTTATATAGTCTGTAGTTGTGCGTTTGTCTGTCAAAATGGACACAAATCTGCAGGTTTAGTTGACGCTGATGAGCTTGAATAAGGTCTGAGAGAGAGAGAGAACGTTTCACGTTTGCAAATAATGAGCTGGCAGGAAGTAAACAAGGACCCGAGCAGTTGTTTAGCAAACTGTGGAAATGGTCTAAAATTATGGAGATTTGAGTATTTTATATCCATCATTAAGAGACGGAAGAGTTTATTATCAGATCAATAATCAATTACTTAAAGTAATTGAGCGATTAATGGATCATCAGTTCATGTCTGAGACCCGTCGCACTCAAATCAGCAGGTTTGGTTTTTAGTTAAAAACCAAATGGTCAGTTTTGGATGAAGTAAACGAGGGATGTCAGGAACCGTGTGGGATTAATAACAGGACAATAAAAAGCAAAAGTATTACTACTCAACCGTGTTCTTGTGCATGAACTTCTAATGTCACGTGCAGATGGTGGAAAAGAGAGATTTGAGTGAGACTGTACATAAGTGACTTCAAAACAATAACAGCAAGGTGTCCTTGTGTGTTTGCAGGAAAATGTTCGTGGGCGGCCTCAGCTGGGACACGAGTAAAAAGGACCTGAAGGATTATTTCAGTAAGTTCGGCGAGGTGTCGGACTGCACCATCAAGATGGACTCCAACACCGGCCGGTCCCGGGGCTTCGGCTTCGTCCTCTTCAAAGAGGCCGCCAGTGTGGAGAAGGTGCGTCGCTCTGATTCATCGTCACTGTGGTGATCAATAAGAAATACAGACGTGATTAACACGCTGAACACAGAGCCGTTTGGGATGCATTCAAGGACCAACGTAATCAGACAGTGGGTTCTTTCTTCAGCTTCTGGCTGTGATTAACGGTCGTTTTGGGGATTGTTTAAAGAAAACGTGCTTCTCAATCCTACCGGCAGGTTTTTGGGTTCAGAGGGTTAACAACGGGTTCTTCTTTATTTATGTTATTTTAAAGGTTCTGGTTTGAATTGTGTGCAGAACATTGTTTTAATACACAGACAGCCGACTCAAAGAAAAGCTTTTGCTCCCAGACACGTCTGATAAGAATGTTAAGACTAGAATCAAAGTGATCTTAATGAGCATGCACAGACTGTCGTTGTGTTGCTCAGTAGAACTTGTCGTGTGTTAGCATGCTATGCTAACTTTAGTAACTGGTCTGCAGGTGCTGGAGCAGAAGGAACACAGACTGGACGGACGTCCGATCGACCCCAAGAAGGCGATGGCCATGAAGAAGGAGCCCGCCAAGAAGATCTTCGTCGGGGGGTTGAACCCCGAGGCGACCGAGGACGCCATCAGGGAATACTTCGGGGCTTTCGGAGAGGTCAGTTTTACTCAATGGAGTCAAATTAATTAGCAGTTAAATGGACACAAATGTAAACGTGTGCGTTGTTATAATTCAGACATTTGAAGGGAAGCGGCCGTGTTGTTTGATTAATCTTTGAGCCTCAAAGACATCAATTTGCATCCAACACTTCAACCCAAATCTTCTTCTTCTTCTAGATCGAAACCATCGAGCTTCCCATCGACCCCAAATCAAAGAAGAGGAGGGGTTTCATCTTCATCACGTACAAAGACGAAGCCAGCGTCAAGAAGTGTCTGGAGAAGAAATACCACACCATCCAGGGCGGCAGGGTACGAACACACTTTCATCTTTCAGCAGTTTGTTTGGTGCTTCATCAAGGTTTTTATGTCTCGATGAGTCGCCGTTAAAGCTGCCTCTGTGACCTTTAACCCCTCAGTCTCTAAAGCTGCGTTTCGTAATATTTGTTTGAATTAATAAAAATGCAATCACTTATATTCATATCAGTTTGAATTGTTTGTTATGATAAAAAACAGACTAACAATGAAAAAGGACATTTGGAATGTTAAAAGTTTAGAAAAGAGAAGAAAATTCAGTTTCAGGTGTTTAATAAAAAAAACCGAATGATTCCGTCCGTTCAACTGGAGTTTTAAAACACCCTCTTGACTTTAACTACATGTGTAGTTCCTTTGCAGACGACGTTATTTTTTCATTGCAGTATCGCTGTATTAATGATGTCATTGTAAAATGAAGATAATCAAGTGTTTGTTCGTTCCACAGTGTGAGCTGAAGATCGCTCAGCCTAAGGAGGTGTACCAGCAGCAGCAGTACGGAGCTGGACGTGGTGGTGGAGGAGGTGGAGGAGGAGGTGGTGGAGGTTATGGAGGCCGGGGGGGCGGTCGAGGAGGACGTGGAGGTGAGGAAATAAAAAACCTGTTTCACGTCTCCACTAGTAGAAGATGAGCTGGCTGTGATATGTTACTACATTTTACCGATTGGATGTCCATAAAGAAAAAGGCCCTTTCCCCACAAAATTGGCATTAATAACAGCTTCATTAATCTATGAAGGTTATTTGATTTTGGGTAATAAAACCCGAAACACTTCTGCACAGACGGACACGTACAGAAGTCTTAATGAAATGTAAGAAGTGGGTTATATATAAAGTTGTACTTTAACGTTCATTTTACCCCAAAAATAACTTTGAAGTTTGTTTTCATCTTGTTGGCTGATGAGTAAATGTAAAGGTCTGACATCAATGGGACCAACCGTGTTGAAGAAGCCGTAGTTTGACTTTTTAGTTTAACATTACGTACCTAGCACACAGGTTAACGGGTTCTATGTTTATAGTCTTTAGACTAAAGCCTCTATGTGGACTGTCTCAGGTCAGGGTCAGGGCTGGAACCAGAGCTATGGGAACTACTGGAACCCCGGATACGGTAACCAGGGCTACGGCTACAGTGGATATGGCGGCTACGGCAACTACGACTACTCTTCTGGTTACTATGGATATGGGCCCGGATACGATTACAGTGAGTACTCACAAGGTACCGAAAAAACCCCAAATCTCTTTTCTATTTTATATTGTGTGTATACTGTGAAAACATCTCCGGTACTCATTTTTACTGAGCAGAGCTTGAACGCATCATGATGACTAAATACTACGTTAGCCGTTAGCTCCGTTGTTTAGCTGCTAGCGGCTAACTGCTAACGTGAACTAGCTCTCCTCCTTTCAGGTGTCAACAATGCGTTTATGTTCACATGTTTTTTGTAAGATATTTGGTTTCACAGGTTTTCAACGTTTCTCTGATTTGTTGTCATGTGACTGTTGGTCTCGGATCAATCAATCATGACGTCATAGCTTCACTGAGGAGCTCACAATTTAATGTTTTTACACTATCTGGTTAAAGATTTTAGATGAAAAATCACAATTTTAAAGCTTAGTTTCAGCTTCTTCTGACTGAAGCGTTTGTCACACATGATGTGTTCAAGGGCTGTTGGACAGATGAAAATCTGTCTATAATGACAATTGTTAAAAGAATACATGCTTTTCCATCCGACCGGTGTGAGATTTGTGTCTGACCCGTTTACCCCCCCACAGACCAGGGCAACGGCAGCTACGGGAAAACTCCAAGACGGGGGGCACACCAGACCGGCTACAAACCATACTGATGATCACAGGAAGCGCAAAGGTACGTCACTGTACCTTAAACACTTAAACCACAACTACATGAAGTCATGGTTCAGGTTTCACGCTCTACACACAACATAGGCTCATCACAGTGTAAATAAAGTTTTACCGTTAACCATCAGAGTGTAAATAAAGTTGTATTGTGTTTCTAGTCTCTGATCTCTGATAACGTTTCATTGTAAACAACCAATCAGTGTTTAAACCAACAGGAGGAGAGCTAGTAACGTTAGCAGTAACGTTAGCAGCAACGCTAACGGATAACCAACGGAGGTTCACTTCAGTTACATTATGATGCCTTCAGGCTCTGCTCAGTGAACATGAGTACTGGCTGAAGGGACATTATAACGTTATCATGATGTGTTCAAATGTAATCTGATAAACTTGAATAAATCCAGTAGTTTGAAGGAGATGTTTTCACATGAATATAAAATAGATATTAGAGATGAATTATGGGATGTTTAACTTCTAACACGAGCTCTAAGAACATTATTATACATCAATAAAACTAATGATGATAATAAATACAATCTTTTATTTCCTTATATAAATTGTGTTTTTATAAAGAAAACACTATGAATTACTATAACAAAGTAAAAGTATAACATTCAGTATTCTTGATGGTTTAATGACTTCAGAGCGTTGAAATGATTTTTGGGACGTTGGAAAAATCAATAAATATTCTGTATCGTTGTCGACCGGCTGCTGTAATCAAAGGATCTGAATCTGTTAATATGATCATCATTAGTTGGTATCGGCTGCAAAAAACAATCGTGAATCTCTAAAACGTATGTTTGCTCGTTCTTAACATTTGTTCTCGACGTTTGTTCCTTCAGAAAAAGCTCCCCAACATTAAACGTTCCCGTTACTCGATGTCTGATGATTAAACCGAGTACGTGTGTTCCTCAGGACTCCAGTGATCCAGAGACCGACGGCTGGATGGACACACTGGTGATGACTCGACCTCTTTTATGACAGAAGACCATTTGTACAGAACACATCTGAAATGTAACTTTTTTTTTTTTTTATCCTTTCATTTTTAGGTTTTACTTTTGTCCCTTTGGTGTTTTTTGTTTTCTTTTTGTTTTCTTTTCTCGTCCTCCTTCCACATTTCCATCAATGGAAGTGTAATTTTTACTGTACTTTTTGGTACCTGTTTTGATTCTAATGTATTGTAAGGCTTGTATTTTACATGTTTGCTGGCTTTACAGGTTGAAATCTTGGCGCTGTAAAGGAGCTTTTTTTGACAAAATAAACAGTTTTCAGTAATTTTTTTTTTTTTTTGGATGCTTCCAGGTTTTCGGGGGGGTGAAAGTTATTGGAACAGGTTTAGGATTTGATTTCAGTCATCAACATTATATTTTTTTCTCTCTTGGTCTTTTGTCGCCACACAACCTGATGATCTGTAACGAAGGAACATGAAATGTTTCACGGTCCTTTGTTTTGGTATATTTCCCCTCTATGGTGAACCCGGTGTACCACGATCATTTTTAACTCTTATTATTCCTTAAATCTGCAACGACTGCCTGCACGCTTATTTCCTCCAGGACGTCCTGAATTCACGAAGGTATTAAAACATCTGGAGAGCTCAGATGATGTAATGCGGCGAGGGTGGGGGAGGGGCTTAAAAAAAGTAATGATTCGGCCTCATGCAGCTGTGGCATGACTTCCTGTTTAAATCTACATACCTTTTTACATAACAAGCAACTTGTTTAAGTTTCTATGCTGGCTTAGTTTGTGTTTTTTGTCAAGTGTCACTGGTTTTTTAGAAGTAACCGCTTTGAAGTTAAATGTCTGCGTAGGTTTTTCTTTTGTTTTTGTCTTTACAGACTTTCAGACCACTGGAGTCTCCTCAAGCTAGTGTCTCTGGCAATTTATTAGTAATAAACATTCTCGTTTGTAATATTTTGTGTACTTCTAATGCTTAATGTTACTGTTAATTGTGGTACCTGAAGAAAAGAGAACTAGCGTTTTATTTTGAAGTTCTTAACACTTAAAGAGTAAACTACACATCTTGTTTTTTTTTTTATTACATCACAATTTTATTGAATGATGCGATTATTTGACCAGAGCCAAAAAAAGTTTGCAGAACATAAATTTATGATTTAATGAGTTTAAATTGGTGAATTAAATAATTGGAAAGTGAGTCTTGGTTTAAGGAAGGTTTTTATCACCAAGATCAGGAGATGAGTTCAGGAACGAGTAGTGTGTAGTTTCTGGGTCACGTCTTTGGTTGCATGAGCTTTAACGTTTAGTTGTCTGATATAAAACGGGTCAGTGAACGCCCCTCTGGAGAATCTTAGTCTAAAGGAGACGACTAAGCGTCCTCACTAGAACACTATCCTCTAGCTTAGTGGAGATGTGAAGTCATGTGACCGTGGTGGAGTTCCTTTATAGACTGTTAGCTTTCTTTAAAGTAGAGTTCATTAGTGAGGATTATCTTGATCTAAAGGTGTAAGTATCATGTTTGTTTTCTGTTATCTAAATTCAAATGGAAGAATCCAGTGATGACTTCCTGTTGGACTACAGAAATATGTCCCATCACTCACAACTCGTACTGAGCAAATGTTTTCTAGTAAAGTAAAAAATAACACTGATTAAAATGTGTTAAGATCCACTTCAGAGCCGAACGTGTGGTGCTGGATTCCATCTGTGGACCATAAACATCTGGAATAAACTCTTATACCTGTTCAATTACAGGTATGTTCTCATCTGGCTGGATGGAGATGATCATATACACTCTCTGGTTATGAGTTTATAAATAAGTCATCCACAGACAGTAAAGCAGTTTACATAGTTATTATTCAGTGTCGCATGAACAGACTGCTGTTTAACAAAAGACATGAGGATTTCTGTCCCAAAGAGGACATCTTGTACTTTTACACTCGCCGCATAGCAAAGAGGGTTGTGTGTTCGAGCCCTGCTGCCGGCTGGTGCCTGTCTTCAGCTTTCTTCAGGGTCCTCTTGCTTCCTCCGTTCAGGTTAATTAACGCTTCTTTAGTGGCATCCTGTAGTGAATATTTTCATGAATAAGTAGATTGAACACCCGTTGATCTGAGACTGATTTGCGGATGAACTCATGATCACGTTTATGATTGAAATGATTGTTATAACTTGTATCCACATTTTCTCTCGTGCATCGGCACTTTTAAGTGTCCATGAATGCTACATGCTTTGTCAGCATTTTCTACATACATACTGTTAAACATCTAGAAACGGTGAGTTCTGAATCATATATTAAATAGTTACTAGTTAATTTAGATTAATATTTTACAGTCAGAAAATACGGACATCTTATAAAATATACATTTAATTGAAATAAATACCTTTTTTACACTTAATGAAGATTGAAGTGGAATATTCCTATATGTCCATGAACTCTTCTGTAGTCACGAGTTTCCGTAGTGTAGTGGTTATCACGTTCGCCTAACACGCGAAAGGTCCCCGGTTCGAGACCGGGCGGAAACACATTTTTTCTCAGCCTCTGATTGGCTTAACGTTACGTACTGATTCACTTTAACCAATACCTGCCATCTACCCAATCAGAGGCCGAGTAGGGTGCAGGCCGTGTCATCACCTAGACAGGGGCCAAATCCCAATGTCCCCCCTAAACCCTAAGCCCTGAACCCTCAAGGACTTAATTGATGTCACCTGGTAAGTGGTTGAGTGTGAGAGACTGTGAGGGCTTGAGATGGTGGAAATAGGAATGGGACAGCACTTTGCTGCAACATATCACGTTACCAAAAAACATGATGTATAATTGTAGGTATTTATTTTATACTTTGTACTCCCTGATTTGAACGTCTTCCAGGCTCTTTCCTCATAAGATGAGAAGTAACTTCATATAATCTATTTACTCGTTTTTGTCAAAACAGCTTCAATGACAAAATCAAATATTTGATGAATAAATAAATACATATCTTCTGATTTCATGTTTATTTTTTGTTCCATCTTTAACCCTTAATGTTTCTGAGTACATGTAATACTTCAGGCTGAACACACGTGATCCGTCCTCTTTGTTTACCTTTTTTTTTACGTCTCCATGCGTCCACTGGTTACCCCGTTTAACATCACATTGCAATGATTTGTGGGTAATTCCCTTAGGCTAAGTCAGCATACCATGCTGACTTACGGAAAGGGTTCATAAAGGGCTCAAAATGTCTGCGAGAGAGCCTCAAACACTTGACGGTTTGACAGTGGGACAGCCCTAAACCCTCACGGACTTCGTGGGAGCGCGCCTCAAAGTCCGTGAGTCCGTAAGGGGGGACATTGGGATTTGGCCAGGGTTCGCAATTTCGACGCAACACCTGACGCAAGTCCGGGCGCAAAAACGAAACTTACCACAGTAACGTTTTTAACGTAATTAACGGTTAACGCCACGTCATCGTCGAATGTGACCGCTTGGATGCTAATTATCACCGAGCGCTGTGGACGGTACGTTAAGAAGCTGAAATCTATAGATAGATAATAGAGCTAGCATAACGTTTTAATACGTAAAGCTATCTTTAGCTGTTGACACTGACGTTAGCTACATGCAAATTAATTAGCTAACTAGTTAGCTTAGCTAGCTAAACTTAGCTAAACTTAGCCAGCTAAAGTTGTTCATTTTGTAGTGTCTGTCTCGTAGATTTTCATTAAAATATGTGTCCTTGAGTTTTTAAATATATGTCCTTGAGTTTTTAAATATATGAGTTTAAGTCTGTTAAGTTTTGTTTGTTAAAAAATGTAATAGTTATATGAACTGGGTGTCTGTGATGACATGTTTACAGTTTTTCTTTAATTTATATCCTTAAAATGTGTCATAACGTGTTAAAAAGCTTGTTAGTATTGACTCCTGCTGATAAACTCTGAGCACTATTCAATTGTTAGATAAAATAAGATAAGATAAGATAAGATAAAATAAGATAATCCTTTATTAGTCCCGCAGTGGGGACGTATTGGAGTATATACTGTATATATATATATATATATGTATATACATATATATATATATATATATATATGTACATATATATATATATATATATACATATATATGTATATATATATATATATATATGTATATATATATATATATATATACAGTAAAGTGCAAACAAGAGACATAGTAAAAAAAACAAGATCAAAACAAGTATTATAAATAAGTATTAATAATAAAACAGTAAACAATATTAAATATCCACAATCCACAATAACTAAAATATTATATATACATACAGAATATTTATATTGCACCGATTTTTAGTGTGTTTTGGTCTTTGAAGGAAAAATAAATGATTACTAATATATAGTGTTACGTTAAAATGTGGATGTATTAAATGTCACGTCGTGTGATTAAGATAAAATAATCCTTTATTAGTCCTGCAGTGGGGACATTTACAGGATTACAGCAAAGTGGAAACAAACAAGAGACATAGTAAACAAGATCAAAACAAGTATTGTAAATAGACTTGTGCCCCTTCCTAGGTGTCCATCATAAATGTTATAAATCCTTTAAAGTCTGTTTAATTAAATAACTAACAGTATCAGGTGAACCTTCTCTAAATAATTGCAGAAGACTAGTATAGTGCAGTTTTAGGACAAAAATATGATTACAGTCTAGATGCTAAAGTGTAAATTACATTGTTTCTGTAACATGCTGTCAATAATAATAAACGTTTTAATATTCTGTACAGTGTCAGAGGAACCGACGATGTTCTCGTTAACCATCACTGCAACCACCGACTCCACAGAGAGCTGAAGGTAAGTGCTTTTAATCACACACTAATAACAAGAATTCATTTTAAAACCATGAAAACTAAAGTACAATAGGCACAGCAGCGACATCTGGTGGACAAAATAAACAGGTGCATGAGGTGAAATGACTAAACTGAAACCGTGAACATTATACCATTAAACAAAGGAAAATACATTCCTGCAGAAGACAATGTAACACACATAGATTGCCTTATGGTCTCGCTCTCTCTCTCTCTCTCTCGCTCTCTCTCTCTCTCTCTCTCTCTCTCTATTTTAGCTCCGTTACACTTGTTCTCAAATGTTTTTCTGTAGTTTTCTTCATCTACTTTGCAATTAAAAAAAAGAAAACAAACTGAATGCTGAACGAGTGACGTAAAAGCATTACAAGTAGTTAAAAATGTGCAAAATTAGTGTATATATGTTTCAGAAAGTACAAATGTGGCCAAATATAAAACACATCTACAGTAAAAACAATAAATTCTCCCCGTCGGGGAATCGAACCCCGGTCTTCCGCGTGACAGGCGGAGATACTGTCCACTATACTAACGAGGAGGGATACATGTTTAAATATGGGTTCCATTTTTAATACACGTGTCGTACATATGTTTATATATCTTTACAGCACACAATTATACATACATATGTCAGTGAAACATGTATTAAAAATGGAACCCATGTTGAAGCATGTATCCCTCCTCGTTAGTATAGTGGACAGTATCTCCGCCTGTCACGCGGAAGACCGGGCTTCGATTCCCCGATGGGGAGAATTTATTGTTTTTTCTGTAGATGCGTATTATATTTAAACACTTGGACTTTATAAAACATAGATACACAAATTTAGCACATTTTTAACCACTTTTAATGCGAAATTTTTTTTTAAATGTTCAGGCAATGTATTTCTTTGATTTGTTTATGTGGACTTGTGAGTCTATATTCTTAGACATGTGTCCCACGTGTTGCATACTTATACAAAACTGGATGCTGTGAAGATATACAAATTAATATAAATCGATTTACCTTTAAGTTGTGCATTGTATCATTTAAGCCCTTTGATAGCTTAGAAACCTTTCCAGGGTGTACTCTGCCTTCGCCCAATGCGCAACCCCCCCCCCCCCCCCCCCCCCCCCCACCACCACCCACACACGCTCTGCAACAGAATAGGACATGACGTGAGATGTACAAAAAAGGAACCCATGTTCTAACCTGTATCCCTCCTCGTTAGTATAGTGGACAGTATCTCCGCCTGTCACGCGGAAGACCGGGGTTCGATTCCCCGACGGGGAGAACTTATTGTTTTTACTCTAGATGTGTATTATATTTGTGTACATTTGGACTTCCTGAAACATATATACACAAATTTAGCACATTTCAGTTTTTGTATTATTATTTGTTTTATGCATGTTAAATCTTCCGTATCTTAAATCTTGCGTAGTTGTATCTTCCGTATTTACAATATATATTCCGTACACTCTCCAAGGATGGTTTCCGGAGCCTTCTTGTTGTCGGATCTTTATTGACCAATGTCCTCAGTTTTAAATGACATATATTTTGTTTGTGTGATTGTCACAACTTCCTGCTCACACACAGACAAAACACCTGGAACATAAAGTCAATAACCAAACAAGGTAACGGTTTACTTTTGTAATACAATGAGGAATCCTCAAAATACAACATTCATAATAATAATAATCCAACAGAAGCTTTCACTTTTACAGCATCGGTTCTGGAATCTAATGCATGCATGCAGGGTTAAAAATATACCGTTATGAAACCAGAGAGGGAGCATGACCTTTGTTTTAAAGTCTGGATGAATGTGAAATGTAATGTTCAGGCAGTGGGGACGTTAAGTCAGAGGTGATCCTTTTCAAAATAAAGCTTCCTGTCATCACTGGTTAAACTGGCTAAGGAAAGTACTTACACCAGAAAACAAGACTAAAAGAGTCTGCAGGCATGCCAGCTAAACGCTAACGTCACAACAGTGATTTATTTAGCAGGTAGCATGATCATCGTCATTTAGCGTGTTAGCATGCTAACTAGCAGTAGAGTTGAGGCTGATGGGAATCTCATCAATTCTGCAGGTATTTGGTCTTGAACCAAAGAGAAGTGTACTACAGTTCATCCCCTGAGGACCATGAATGTCTGCAGAAAATGTCATTGGACCAGCGAACTACTTTTGGCATTTACACTTAAGTTCTTGATGTTTCACAACTAAATAATTAGAAGGAAATCTGATGACAAAACAGATCATTTCTTCATCATATGAAATGGTTTTAAAAGTCATTTGTATGTTTTTAAGGAAATATGAAAACATATTTGTTCAATCAACCACATAAAAACACAGTCAACAACTTAACAACCAAAGCGCTCAGAAAGCAAACAAATGAAGGCAAAGTAGAGAAAAATCTGTTAGCTAAAATAAAAAACGTTAAAATGTTTCACATGAAATTAGCGAGCAGGAGTTGAGACAAGAAGAGTAGAACTGCATAGAGAGAAACATATTCTAGTTTTCTTCTGAAATGCAATGACATCAATTATTCAAGTGTTTATCTCCTGAATAAACAAAGTTCTGGTTAAAAACATGAAACTGAAATGATTATAAAAACAACAGCGGAGCCATTTCTTGCTTCAGACTGAAGTGAAACTGGAAACATCGGACATATTGACCCAAATATCTAAACACGTGAACTTCACTGAGAGCCTACAGTCATGTTTGTGGCTCTTTAAGGCAAAAAAACAGCTGCTGGAAAAGGTTTTGTCTCAAAATCTGTTGAATATTTGGGCCAATATGGTCTATCGACAATCTGGATTAACACTACCTGGTCCCAGGTTTGTGGTCATTTGATCAAACATCTTTATTCAGGAGTAAAAAGTAAACTTATAAAGTTGTTCATGTATGTAATGCAAATACATTTTACGGATATAGCAGTTGAAATCGTGGATATAAATGGTGTCAGAAACTGTGTTTGACATGATAAAAAACAAATGGATTGTAACTTTAGGACAATTTTAAACCCTTATTTAAGAATCTATTTTAAACGAGCTATTTACTTTTTCTTCTTGTACCGATCCGATACCAGTGTTACAGACAAAGAAAGTTAAATACATCATAATTCCCTAAAATAACTATTTTATATGTGAAATCATCTTCAAAAAACTGGATTCATTCAAGTTTCTCGCCAAAAACTAAACATTGGAAAACATCATGATAAAGTTATAATTTACCTTTTGTCCCAATACTCATTTTAACTGAATGGAGCTTGAACGCATCATAATGTATCTCAATGCAACCTCCGTTAATGTTAGCCGTTAGCTCTATTATTTAGCCAAGCAGGACTGTGCTGCCCACCAGCTGCTAACGGCTAACGTTAACTAGCTCTCATCCTGCTGATTTCAACACAGATTTGTTGTTCATAATGTCTCATTATCAGACAAATAAATACGACCCGATCCAACATTTTAGGCTGAATCTGAGGCGTTTATGGTGCTGGTATCGGAAGGACTCTAAATAAATGTACCTCACCAGATTAATGATGTTGTACAATTAATCAAATCACCAAAACATTTTGACATGTGGTCAACCTGGGACTGTAAATAATAATCCAAAATTAGATTATTTATTTATTATGAAAAATCTGATATTTGAGACACATAACATCCGATCTGTAAGGAGCGTCACACAGGATCGTTGTCATTGTTTGCATGCTAATGAGCTAGCTCACGCACGTTGATGCTAACAACAATATGAAATGTTTTACATCTCGTTTAGTAAAGAAATTATTTATGGGGCTTATTATGGGATAAAAGCAGACTCCGTGCCATGCGGATCATGTCTCTGTTGATCAGAGACGTAGAGTGTGTTCTCCTGTTGCTACACATGCGTTTGGTAATAATAGAGTAGAAGAAGTCATCAAACCCTCGAGGCCGATCTTAACTGTGATACTGAAAAATACAAGTGTGAGCAGACTGGAGTTCTACTTCCTGAAAACAGAAAATACGAGGAGTGTCATTAATGTATGACCATAGCACTCTCTGCAGGTAAACATGCTAGCTTACTAGCTCATAGCTGCTAGTTTATATGACTAGTCCTCATGAGATCTGAGCCTCTGAGCCAGAGGGGAAAAAACAAATCCAGTGGAAAGATCCAGTGGGAACCAACGGAAGCACAACTGGCATCTTCATCGTTCCCAAACTATTTTTAGCCGTACCCAAAGAGGAATGTCTCATTGGCTGTTATTAGATCATCTGAATTCAGCATAAAGCCTGGGAGCCGCTAACAGCACATGATAAAACAAAACCGATATGATGTGTTTACTAGAAGGACACTTAAGTACTTCAGTAAAAACTACTTTGTGTATCCACTACGTGACTCGGACCCTCTCCAAAATGTAAACGGTTCTTCCTTTTCCCGTGCTGCACCCTTCTACCAAGTTTCATGAAAGTTGTGCCAGCGTTTCTTTTTACCTTTTGGAGAGAGCCAGGCTAGCTCTTTCCACCTGCTTCCAGTCGTTATGCTAAGCTAAGCTAATTCTCCCCCCTCTGGAGATGTGAAAGTGGTGTCATTCTTCTCCGTTCCTTTAAAAAACCTCAAACGCAGCCGGGTGACAGTGTATGTATTCATGACTGGCATGATATATATAATATCTAATAAAAAACTAACAAAATAAAAGAAGTACCGACATTCTTTTGATGTTCCACCAGACATAAATTCCAAGCTAGCAGCTACGTTAGCAGGTTTGTGAGTATGGATTATTTTATGGAGATAAAACTCTAGTTCTGCTTCACATGGCTGAGTCACAGAATCACATTGAAGACCGTCCTCCTGAGTGTTATTGCATTAATATATACACTATATAAGAATTATAAAAAAAGACTATTAGGAACAGCTCGTTACAGGTTTGACAACGTGGGTACAAAACTTTAGTTTGTGTGTTTTTTTTTACTGGATTGTTGGATCACTGTATCGTCCGCAGGCAGCATTTATCTTTAATAAATAGATTTAGCGAGGTGTGTGTGTGTATGTGTGTGTGTGTGTGTGTGCAGGTGTGTGTGTGTGTGTGTGTGTGTGTGTGTGTGTGTGTGTGTGTGTGTGTGTGTCATGTAGAGACATTCATCAGCAGGTTTCTTAAAGGTGCAGTCCGTCATTCTTTAGTGAAACCCTCTGGTTCTCTTGTGTTCTCCAGAGTCGGATGAGTCTGAGTGTCGTAGGTTAGCGATATAGAACAAAGCTGTCTGGATACACATATTTAAGACCTCCACAATAAGGAAAATATAGAAATTAAGCTATTCCATACATTTATTCCATACGAGTCGACAGTGTGCAGGAGCCGATTTCTGTCTAAAACGTGATAGTACGCGAAAAATTAATTTTTTCTTAAAAGTAAACCTTCAAAAACAGCGTTCTGGTCCTTTTTTAAGGGTTGCTTTCAGTGATGAACAGGGATTATCTGTGGCACGTCCTCATAAGTATATGTATGTGTGAACAGCAGGCACATCTATCAGTTGATTGGACTCCTGTGTGTGTGTGTGTGTGTGTGTGTGTGTGTGTGTGTACAGCCTGTAGTAACAACATGTAATATTTATAGTGAGTGGCACAGCGTTCCTGTTGTTTCGGCAGTGTGAATAAAGTGTTCATGCAGCTGTCCTCTTGTTTACGTGTCTTCATGCAGGGTTCTGCTTTGTGTGTGTGTGTGTGTGTGTGTGTGTGTGTGTGTGTGTGTGTGTGTGTGTGTTTATAAGCTACACTGCTTCCGTGTTTCCCAGTCAGTGGTTGGTTGAACCTCCAGCAGTCTGGGTGCAGTTCAGCTTTCCGAACCCAGGCAGCGTGACGCGTCCGTGGGTGTAGATGTCGCGGTCGGGCCCCTGGTTCATCCGTTTGACCAGGTTCTTCTCGTACAGCAGCGGGTGGTAGGCGCCGAGCGTGCAGGCGGCGTCGTAGAAGCGCTGGTAGTAATGGCAGAGCTCCGTCTTCCTCCGGGACGGCAGGAACTCGTAGACGTGCACCACCTCGCACATTGACATCATCAGGACGGTTCCTGGGCGGGACACGAGGGAGAGGGGAGCGGGTTTATAATGTTAATACAAACCGTCCTTGTTTTTTTATAGTCCTCTACGGCGTATTTACCGTCCTTTAACGTGTATCTTTACTGTCCTTTAACGTGTATCTTTACTGTCCTTTAACGTGTATCTTTACTGTCCTTTGACGTGTATCTTTACTGTCCTTTAACGTGTATCGTTACTGTCCTTTAACGTGTATCTTTACTGTCCTTTAACGTGTATCTTTACTGTCCTTTGACGTGTATCTTTACTGTCCTTTAACGTGTATCTTTACTGTCCTTTAACGTGTATCTTTACTGTCCTTTAACGTGTATCTTTACTGTCTTTTGACGTGTATCTTTACTGTCCTTTGACGTGTATCTTTACTGTCCTTTAACGTGTATCTTTACTGTCCTTTAACGTGTATCTTTACTGTCCTTTGACGTGTATCTTTACTGTCTTTTGACGTGTATCTTTACTGTCCTTTGACGTGTATCTTTACTGTCCTTTGACGTGTATCTTTACTGTCCTTTGACGTGTATCTTTACTGTCTTTTGACGTGTATCTTTACTGTCCTTTAACGTGTATCTTTACTGTCCTTTAACGTGTATCTTTACTGTCCTTTGACGTGTATCTTTACTGTCCTTTGACGTGTATCTTTACTGTCTTTTGACGTGTATCTTTACTGTCCTTTGACGTGTATCTTTACTGTCCTTTGACGTGTATCGTTACTGTCCTTTAACGTGTATCTTTACTGTCCTTTGACGTGTATCTTTACTGTCCTTTGACGTGTATCTTTACTGTCCTTTAACGTGTATCTTTACTGTCCTTTAACGTGTATCTTTACTGTCCTTTGACGTGTATCTTTACTGTCCTTTGACGTGTATCTTTACTGTCCTTTAACGTGTATCTTTACTGTCCTTTAACGTGTATCTTTACTGTCCTTTGACGTGTATCTTTACTGTCTTTTGACGTGTATCTTTACTGTCCTTTGACGTGTATCTTTACTGTCCTTTGACGTGTATCTTTACTGTCCTTTAACGTGTATCTTTACTGTCCTTTGACGTGTATCTTTACTGTCTTTTGACATGTATCTTTACTGTCCTTTGACGTGTATCTTTACTGTCCTTTGACGTGTATCGTTACTGTCCTTTAACGTGTATCTTTACTGTCCTTTGACGTGTATCTTTACTGTCCTTTGACGTGTATCTTTACTGTCCTTTAACGTGTATCTTTACTGTCCTTTAACGTGTATCTTTACTGTCCTTTGACGTGTATCTTTACTGTCCTTTGACGTGTATCTTTACTGTCCTTTAACGTGTATCTTTACTGTCCTTTGACGTGTATCTTTACTGTCCTTTGACGTGTATCTTTACTGTCTTTTGACATGTATCTTTACTGTCCTTTGACGTGTATCTTTACTGTCCTTTGACGTGTATCTTTACTGTCCTTTAACGTGTATCTTTACTGTCCTTTAACGTGTATCTTTACTGTCCTTTAACGTGTATCTTTACTGTCCTTTAACGTGTATCTTTACTGTCCTTTAACGTGTATCTTTACTGTCTTTTGACGTGTATCTTTACTGTCCTTTAATGTGTATCTTTACTGTCCTTTGACGTGTATCTTTACTGTCTTTTGACATGTATCTTTACTGTCCTTTGACGTGTATCTTTACTGTCCTTTAACGTGTATCTTTACTGTCCTTTGACGTGTATCTTTACTGTCTTTTGACGTGTATCTTTACTGTCCTTTGACGTGTATCTTTACTGTCCTTTAACGTGTATCTTTACTGTCCTTTAACGTGTATCTTTACTGTCCTTTAACGTGTATCTTTACTGTCCTTTAACGTGTATCTTTACTGTCCTTTAACGTGTATCTTTACTGTCTTTTGACGTGTATCTTTACTGTCCTTTAATGTGTATCTTTACTGTCCTTTGACGTGTATCTTTACTGTCTTTTGACATGTATCTTTACTGTCCTTTGACGTGTATCTTTACTGTCCTTTGACGTGTATCTTTACTGTCCTTTAACGTGTATCTTTACTGTCCTTTGACGTGTATCGTTACTGTCCTTTAACGTGTATCTTTACTGTCCTTTGATGTGTATCTTTACTGTCCTTTAATGTGTATCTTTACTGTCCTTTAATGTGTATCTTTACTGTCCTTTAATGTGTATCTTTACTGTCCTTTGACGTGTATCTTTACTGTCCTTTGACGTGTATCTTTACTGTCCTTTAACGTGTATCTTTACTGTCCTTTGACGTGTATCTTTACTGTCCTTTGACGTGTATCTTTACTGTCCTTTAACGTGTATCTTTACTGTCCTTTAACGTGTATCTTTACTGTCCTTTAACGTGTATCTTTACTGTCTTTTGACGTGTATCTTTACTGTCCTTTAATGTGTATCTTTACTGTCCTTTAACGTGTATCTTTACTGTCCTTTAACGTGTATCTTTACTGTCCTTTGACGTGTATCTTTACTGTCCTTTGACGTGTATCTTTACTGTCTTTTAATGCATATCTTTACTGTCCTTTAACGTGTATCTTTACTGTCCTTTGACGTGTATCTTTACTGTCCTTTGACGTGTATCTTTACTGTCCTTTAACGTGTATCTTTACTGTCCTTTGACGTGTATCTTTACTGTCCTTTAACGTATATCTTTACTGTCCTTTAACGTGTATCTTTACTGTCCTTTGACGTGTATCTTTACTGTCCTTTGACGTGTATCTTTACTGTCCTTTGACGTGTATCTTTACTGTCCTTTGACGTGTATCGTTACTGTCCTTTAACGTGTATCTTTACTGTCTTGACGTGTATCTTTACTGTCCTTTGACGTGTATCTTTACTGTCCTTTGACGTGTATCGTTACTGTCTTGACGTGTATCTTTACTGTCCTTTGACGTGTATCTTTACTGTCTTGACGTGTATCTTTACTGTCCTTTGACGTGTATCTTTACTGTCCTTTGACGTGTATCTTTACTGTCCTTTAACGTGTATCTTTACTGTCCTTTAACGTGTATCTTTACTGTCCTTTAACGTGTATCTTTACTGTCCTTTGACGTGTATCTTTACTGTCCTTTGACGTGTATCTTTACTGTCCTTTAACGTGTATCTTTACTGTCCTTGAACGTGTATCTTTACTGTCCTTTAACGTGTATCTTTACTGTCCTTTAACGTGTATCTTTACTGTCTTTTGACGTGTATCTTTACTGTCCTTTAATGTGTATCTTTACTGTCCTTTAACGTGTATCTTTACTGTCCTTTAACGTGTATCTTTACTGTCCTTTGACGTGTATCTTTACTGTCCTTTGACGTGTATCTTTACTGTCTTTTAATGCATATCTTTACTGTCCTTTAACGTGTATCTTTACTGTCCTTTGACGTGTATCTTTACTGTCCTTTAACGTGTATCTTTACTGTCCTTTGACGTGTATCTTTACTGTCCTTTAACGTATATCTTTACTGTCCTTTAACGTGTATCTTTACTGTCCTTTGACGTGTATCTTTACTGTCCTTTAACGTATATCTTTACTGTCCTTTAACGTGTATCTTTACTGTCTTTTGACGTGTATCGTTACTGTCCTTTGACGTGTATCGTTACTGTCTTTTGACGTGTATCTTTACTGTCCTTTGACGTATATCTTTACTGTCCTTTAACGTGTATCGTTACTGTCTTTTGACGTGTATCTTTACTGTCCTTTGACGTGTATCTTTACTGTCCTTTAACGTATATCTTTACTGTCCTTTAACGTGTATCTTTACTGTCCTTTAACGTGTATCTTTACTGTCCTTTGACGTGTATCTTTACTGTCCTTTGACGTGTATCTTTACTGTCCTTTAACGTGTATCTTTACTGTCCTTTGACGTGTATCTTTACTGTCCTTTGACGTGTATCTTTACTGTCTTTTGACGTGTATCTTTACTGTCCTTTGACGTGTATCGTTACTGTCCTTTAACGTGTATCTTTACTGTCCTTTGACGTGTATCTTTACTGTCCTTTGACGTGTATCTTTACTGTCCTTTAACGTGTACCTTTACTGTCTTTTGACGTGTATCTTTACTGTCCTTTGACGTGTATCGTTACTGTCCTTTAACGTGTATCTTTACTGTCCTTTAATGTGTATCTTTACTGTCCTTTAACGTGTATCTTTACTGTCTTTTGACGTGTATCTTTACTGTCCTTTGACGTGTATCGTTACTGTCCTTTAACGTGTATCTTTACTGTCCTTTGACGTGTATCTTTACTGTCCTTTGACGTGTATCTTTACTGTCCTTTGACGTGTATCTTTACTGTCCTTTGACGTGTATCTTTACTGTCCTTTGACGTGTATCTTTACTGTCCTTTGACGTGTATCTTTACTGTCCTTTGACGTGTATCTTTACTGTCTTTTAATGCATATCTTTTACCGTCCTCTCATGTGTTTCAATGAGAGTGTTGACGTTGTACATACCCAGCAGGCCAGAGGAGGGCGGGTTCTTCTGGATGGGCTCAGCCATGTTGTCCTGTATTCGTTGCCAGACCTGCCACTCAAAGCGGGGGTGCAGGATGTAGAAAGGCTGCATAGGATGAAGCCTCCTGTACCTCTGGTACTGGGTGAAGATGGGGTAGTCGGTCCTGTTGTACCACTGCAGAGGGAGGGACACATACTGCTAAATTAGTCAGAAAAGGTCGTTCAGTAACAGCGATAAAAGGTTCGACCTTTGTAACTCGTGTGTAAACGTCACCTGAGTGAGGTCAGCGGAGAAGGGGGCGGGGTCCCAGGCCACCAGAGCACCTGAGCTGTACAGAGAGCTGGACAGGAAACGGTGGTCATCAGACGCCATCACCTGTAAGATGAGGAAACAAATAGTTTAAAAACAAAATACATCCATATCTGTAGCACACACTTGACTCATATCTCATTACATAAATTAAGCCTTAAATAAATCCTCTTTTAAGTGTTTATTAAGAAGCCTTAGGAACACAAATCATGACAGGTTATTCTTTAATAGAAGTCGTAACACTTAGAAATACCTGCAGAATTTGCCTAAAATGATTATAATTTATAACTAATTGCTGTGACTTGTAGAGAGGTCTGTTATATAAGTTTACACAGAGAGAAGCTTCTGGAGTTTTGTTTTGCTTGTGATAGTTGAGAGTGAAAAGAAAACATGGCGAGAGAATTCACAATTCTCTCAATAAATCGTGAGTAAAACAATGTGAAAGATATTATCATATTATAACTGTTATATGTGTGCTAAGCTAACCTCCATCCAAAATACAGCATTCATGCAAACTTTGAAAAACCAACCAGGATCTCCTCAAACTAAGGGATAGAAACCACCATTTAGTTTCCCGTGTTTTGGTGGTAAACAAACACATCTTTGTGTTCACCTGTGAGTTGATGAGGCGGATCGTGGTTTTAGAACCGACATCCTTCTCGTAGCCGGTGGTCGGCGCGGCGTTGAAGCGCAGCACTGCGTCGTGAGAGTCTGTAATTTAATAACGGTAGGAGAAACAGGGCATGTTGTTAAAGTGACGTTCAGGTTTAGTTTAAAGGATTTCTGAGTTCTTTAACATGATAATGCTGGAAAAAACATCACACCTATCTCTTTGCCGAGTCCGGAGTAGCGGAGCGACCCTGCGGACGACACCACGGCGCAGCTCCTGTACGGCCCGAGGTCAGAGGTCAGCGGCTTCGTTGGCAGCTGTGCGGCCCAGGGCAGCGAGGAGAAGGGCTGGAGGTCGGGGGTCAAGGTAGCGACCTCGATGTTGTCCTTCAGCTGACAGAGGAGCTTCGGGCCGCTCAGCTTGGGTCTGCTGGACACACCGCCAGGACCGGAGAACTCCACCCCGTACTTATTCATCGACTGACAGGAACAACCAGAGACGCAGAAGACAATCAGGGACAAAATAAAAGTATAAGACAGTGAAGTTATAATATTTAGAATTCAGTCTCACCTGATAGTTCTGCACCACCTTCCTCAGTCTGCTTCCCAGCATGCTGCTGGACATCTCGTCGTCCCACACCTCTCCCAAGAGCCCGTGAGGCCCGAAGAACTCGGCCTCCCCGACTCTGCCGCTCATCTCGCCCCTCCGCCGGCCTCCGAACAGGGTCTCCAACGCGCGGGTGAAGGGGCGCGGCAGCAGCCGGGCGAAGAACCCGGGGTGGTCCCGCTCTCTGGGCTTCCTCTTCGTAGTCGAGTCCCCGGCTTCGTGGGTGTGGTTCGGAGAGGAGAGGACGGGGATCGGACGACGAGGGTCACCTGGGACGACCCCCGGGAGCTTCTGGGGGTCCACGTACATCGGCTTAGCTCCGCCTCTCAGCACCTGTGTGAGTCGAGAGGGGGACGACGAGGTCAACACCCAGACCCTTGATTCATCGAGCGTCTCAGAGAAGGAAATCACTCCGAACCAGCCACAGTCACTCCAATACGTGTTTCAGAGGAGTCCTGTTAGCAGGACGAGCTACGTTTTTGGAACCCTTGACGAAGCTAAACTTATTAAAACATATTTACAGAATCACCCCCATAAACAAGGGAAATGTAGCACATTACAAAAATCTGGGTAATCGGTATTAACGACAGTTACGCTGCGACAAGAGTGTGAATGAAGCGTTACGTTTGTTACAGTTTTACTCACGTAGCGGCTGGCTAGTTCACGAGCTAGCTTGCTGATTCCACCGTGCTTTAATGCGACACTTTCAGAGTATAAGAAGCACTGCATGAACTACTGGGCCTACGTTACTTCACCATGTAGGCGGACTCTTAACTGTTCATGATAGCCGTTAGCATTTCAAACAGCGTATTGCTAATAGCTATCATGCTGACTGTTATGAGGGTTAAGTAAGACTGTTGTAAAGGGATTGTTACGGTGACAAAATACAGTCATAACTTTTATAAACATTTGTGAATTTGAGTTTACATGCAAGACTTGGATATGTTGTATGCTAGCTAATTGCTTCATAACACTATATGTAGGAATCAAATACTTTGCACTAAAATGTGAAGATCAGGACCTGAATCCAACGAAAACGCTACTAAATACACGTTGGTTTTCAGCTGAAATAAGTGGTTTGCGGGTTTAGTTGTTTTACGACATCTTTCAACCTACAGCGGTCTGAAACGTCATCATCATCTTTAAACGTTGAGTCGTCCTGTCAGTAATAAGCCTCGTGTCCTACTCTGCTTTAACTGTCGGTGTGATTCTGGGATGGCGGACGACAGACCTTGACGACGGAGTGCGTGCGAGGCTGAGCCCGGGTTCGCGCCCGGACCCCGAAGATGGCGTCGGTGACGGGCACGCTGTTCTCGGCACAGATGGCGTAGAGCAGAGCCATGGAGATGCAGAAGAAGGCCATGCAGAGGACGCCGCGGCGAGCCCGACGCCTCAGGCGCCACAGCAGGCTGACTCGGTCCATCGCCGCCCCGGGGATCTGCAGAGGACATTCACACGTCAGTCTTTCCAAACTTCTGAAAGACATCCAACACATAAAGTCACCTCGGCAACAGTTACAACGACACAAGAAAAGCTGTCACATTAAAAAAAAACTGAGAACTAACATGTAATTTGTTCTTATTAATTAAATTCACATCCACAGGCTGTTTATATATATATATATATATATATATATATATAATAATAATAATATAGTTTCTGTTTCTCTATATTATAAATAGATGTGAGTGAGAAAATACTCCTTTAATATAATAATATAATATGAGCTACTTCCTTCAAACACAAGATGAGCCTTTGAATACTGAAAGAGAGAGAAACAACAAAGAAGAACAAGGACATGGAGCCATCACTGCCTCGGGGGATGGGTGAGATCAGGGGGAAGGAGGAAGAGGAGGAGGATGTCTTGATTCATTAGAGGAGGGACCAGAGAGGCCTGAAGAGGATGAGGGTAATAATGGAAGTCATTACTGGAGTCGGTGGTTTCCTTTTTATCCCACAGACGTCACATTTAATGGAAGTAAACGAGTCTGGTGAACTGAGTGGCTTCAGCACATCTGGTGAAATGATAATTAATGACCACTTAATAATAATAATAATAATATTAATGTGAAGGAGAAGAAAGAGGAGATCATGGGTCAAAGGTCACGAGATAATTAAAATCAAGAGGGTTCATCCTCTGACGAGCAGGAATGAGATCATGTTAATCTGATCTTTGTATATCTCTTGTGTAGACGTGGACATTTTGTCCTGAATGTAAGGTTAACAAAATGACGTATTCACTCCGATTTATGACAAACGGCTGTTTGTGTGTTTGTTTTTTCTTACTGACCCGTCATAAAATGGATGAATCTGAACCAGGATTTGATTAAATGTAACCAGAACTCAACCCTGCATCTAGCAGGACAGACACACACACACACACACACACACAAACACACACACACACACTGTGTGTTTTCCCTGCTGCTACACAACGTGGCCAAATGGACCAGAAAGAAGACAAGAAATCAATTTCATCGCATACGTCGGACCCCATTTGGCTGCAAACGAGAGCAGAGAACTTATAAAATCGATATGTTCCCCGCGGTGTTATTTCTAAACATCCAGCAGCTGGTTTGATCCGCCAGAAGCTCAACGAGCTCCACTCTGCTGCATGAAGAACGTGAACCTTAACACTTAATATATAAACAAACCAAAGCTGTCACAGTTTCTCATCGATATCACTTGATTTAAACGGGACCGGAGGTGTTTTAATCTACTAATCTGATGATGAGTCTCGGTCTGCAATTAACGGTTATTTACACTATCGATTAATCGATTGTTTGTTCTATAAAAAGTCTGAAAATAGTGAAAATAGTTCACCAACAGCCCAAAACCTCAGAGATATTCTGTTTATTGTCACATAAAATAAAACTAAAATAACAGCAGTGGTTTTTTAGAGAATTAAAAATGTTCTCAACTTTTCAGCACGAAGGCGCCGAGTCACACAGCTCGTCAATGTCACGCTTTAACGATGGCAGCCAATCAAATCGAACAAGAGGCGGGCTTTACTACTTTACCCCTGACTTCCTGTTTTGATGCTGGTCCATGTGCTAGGAACAGATTTATTATTATTATGAGTTTATGGTCTCAATCTCTAGTTTCAAGTCTTCTTCAATACAGCATGATGTTCATTTAGTACATTATGGTCCATTTAGAGTCAAACAGACCATAAAGCAGGGGATGCTTTAGGGCGGGGCTACACAGTGATTGACAGGTCTCTACCAGAGACGTATACGGCGTCTCTACGTCACTCCTCCTCAGTCCAGATATGGTCACTTCCTGTTCTCTGGTTGCAAAAATGATGGCGACGGTTCTGCAGGTATTTTGTCATAAAACAAAGAATTGGACAATTTAAAATAGTCAGAGGTTCACCAAAGTTATAACAATCCATCCCATAGTCCCACTGACATGGCTAAAAATAACTTTAACTATTATCAATCATCAAAAATGTTAATTTTTCTGTTCAGCAATTGTTTCATCAGAATTAACTGCTTCAGCTTTAGATTCATCTTCTGTCTAAACAATGGAACAAATAATGAAAAGTGAGCGTCATAACTCACCGAATTCAAGTCTTCAAACAAAAAGTCGAGGAGAAAAGTGAGAAAAGCTTCATGAAAGAGTTAGAAATAGAAATCACTCGTGAGGTTATTGAAGTCCAGTTCACACTGAATGAACCATCTGCACTTCCAGCTGAGATACAAACTAAGTGACGGAAACGATCTCAGTGATTGACCTCAGGGAGAAAATAAAGAGGCTTTTTGGGGGAAACAGCTGCTTCCACTTTGACGAAAGGACCCGTCTGCATCCTGTGACTCTCTTTGATGAACAGTTGTATCAATACAGTGAATATGTGTGTATGTTTCATCTGTTTCTAGACATGTTGGTGCCTCTGTTAGTTTATTTCCATCAGTCCAACATTCTCTCTCTTTTACCTCTGTTTTTGGTCTCCACCACCACGACGTTGTGCTTTCAGTACTTTCACACAGAATGAATATTACACGGCGAAAAAGTGATAAACAAAGTCCATTGTTTCTGAGCGTTTACACCGTAAATAAAGGCATCAACCAATCAGGTTGTGAGGAGCGAACCTGTTCAAAATGTACAATGACAATGAGGCGCAGCCGGTCTTTGTGTGTCTCATCTGTTGTTGTTGTTGTTGTTGTTGCACTGGTACCCTACATGTAACGTGACGGTTGGTCTTTGTGGTATTTATCCCGCCCCTTCCTCCATTGTGATTGGACGGCAGGATGAAAAAGTGACGTTTTACCCCAAAGTTGAAGACTTGGCGACCAGAAAAAGAAATAAAAACCCCAAACATGCAGCGCAGAATAGATACTTAGGTCCCCGTTGTGCTGCTGCTGTTTGTAGCGTGAATAGAATGGTATTAATACAGTGGTTGCGTTGGACTTTTCTCGTGCGTCTTTTACATTTTTTCAACTGTAATAGTTTAAAAAATGTCGTCAATATTGCGACATATTGATGCATTTAAAAGCTCCGTAAAGCCGAGAGGAGCTTCAGATGTGGCTGATAAACACATCCGGTTCTTGTTAACAGCAGTATTCCCTTTACACAGTAGAGTTCTATCTCTTCACTATCTGTGCTCAGTGTGCTGACTGGATGTGAAACGTTCCACTGCTGTGAACATGAACACAATGTTTCAGCACGTTTCATCTAAACGTGTGTCTTGTGTCTTCATGACAGTCAGAGCAGGTGAATGCAGCTCTACTGTTCATCAATATAATGCTGTAACTCAGAGGTGATGATGGTTACCCAGCGATGTCCAGTAGTCTCCAGTGAGAGCAACAGCTGCTGCTCGTTGTAACGCCGTCGCTGTTGTCGTCCTCTCCTTTAATACAACTCGTGTCTTCTTCTTGTGACGGTGCGTCTCGAGGCTCATACGTGACGTCATTCGTTGATCCTAAAGGTGCGTTCACACCAAACGCGACGCGAACGCACCTTGAGAACGTTCCTCAGACCGACATCTTCCACAACACTAACCGGCTGCAGTTTGTCTCCACTTCTCTGTAGCATCTGTTAGCTTCCCAGATAGCAGTCGACTCCGGGGCGGATCCGCCCTCAGGTTGGCAGATCCGCCGTACTGTCGCACTCAGTTCGGCCATGTGCACAGGATACGGAACAGTGTTGCTTTTGTTTATCTCTACTTCTCCCACACGCTGCATCAACGTAGTCCGAAGCCTCCCTTCACTGTTTGTTTGGGTGATTTGCTGCATCAACGGTGTGTATTGTATTTTTTTTTAAACTGAGTTAACATGCGATAAAATAATTGTCGGAGTTAATTAATTAATGCGTTAACGTGATAATAACATAATAATAACATAATAATAACAGCACATTAGAAGTTGAGTGTGGCTCACACAGCTGTGGACGGATATCACGCCTGAATGAAGGAAATCTTAACGGCTGCAGAGCTGCAGACAGATGGTGTTGTCACCAGATATATCTGCTTAAAGATGTCACCCTAAATCCCCAGCCTACACACACACACACACACACAACCACACACAACCACACACACACACACACAACCACACACACACACACAGACACACACACAACCACACACAACCACAAAACCACACACGCAGCCAGAGGTGTGCGTGTGAATTATGCATGGGTTTATGGAGCCATAAACTACCCAAGATTAAAAGGTATGTGTGTGTGTGTGTGTGTGTGTGTGTGTGTGTGTGTGTGTGTGTGTGTGTGTGTGTGTGTGTGTGTGTGTGTGTGTGTGTGTGTGTGTGTGTGTGTGTGTGTGTGTGTCTTAATCTGGCCTGGCGGTGTGAGAGGGAGTTAGATGGTTGTGTGTGTGTCAGCAACAGCAAAGCTCTGGAATCAAACCACGGAGCCGGTTGATTGGTCGGCTGCTGTCGGCTGCAGCGTGACATTCATGTTTTCGGCCAATCAGAGAGCAGAATCCAGCTGAATATCTTGTTCTGTTCTTTAATGGCAGAATATATATATATATATATATATATATATATATATATATATATATTATGACAGAAAAAAACAAACAAACTGAGAATCCATTCATTACTATTAAAACGTTTTTTTAAAGCAGCAGTTCGGAGCGTTTATTTTGGCAGCTGAAAATAAATAAAAATTATAAAAATAATTCATACGATGTCGGTGTGAATGACAGAAACTGTTACAACTGTTGAGGCTGTCAGTCGCTCACAAAACACATTTTAAAAACGCTGATAGGGAAAATGATTTATGTTTTACTTTTTACTGTACTACATCTCAGAGGTACATATTGTACTTGTATGTTTATGATAAACTGAAGGATGAAGTGTTTCTTTATGTGTTGATGTTGAATGTTTGTGATAAACTGAAGGATGAAGTGTTCCTTTATGTGTTGATGATGAATGTTTGTGATAAACTGAAGGATGAAGTGTTCCTTTATGTGTTGATGATGAATGTTTGTGATAAACTGAAGGATGAAGTGTTCCTTTATGTGTTGATGATGAATGTTTATGATAAACTGAAGGATGAAGTGTTCCTTTATGTGTTGATGTTGAATGTTTGTGATAAACTGAAGGATGAAGTGTTCCTTTGTGTGTTGATGTTGAATGTTTGTGATAAACTGAAGGATGAAGTGTTCCTTTGTGTGTTGATGTTGAATGTTTGTGATAAACTGAAGGATGAAGTGTTTCTTTATGTGTTGATGATGAATGTTTGTGATAAACTGAAGGATGAAGTGTTCCTTTGTGTGTTGATGTTGAATGTTTGTGATAAACTGAAGGATGAAGTGTTCCTTTATGTGTTGATGATGAATGTTTATGATAAACTGAAGGATGAAGTGTTCCTTTATGTGTTGATGATGAATGTCTGTGATAAACTGAAGGATGAAGTGTTCCTTTATGTGTTGATGATGAATGTTTGTGATAAACTGAAGGATGAAGTGTTCCTTTATGTGTTGATGATGAATGTTTATGATAAACTGAAGGATGAAGTGTTCCTTTATGTGTTGATGATGAATGTTTGTGATGAACTGAAGGATGAAGTGTTCCTTTATGTGTCGATGTTGAAGGTTTGTGATAAACTGAAGGATGAAGTGTTCCTTTATGTGTTGATGATGAATGTTTGTGATAAACTGAAGGATGAAGTGTTCCTTTATGAGTTGATGTTGAATGTTTGTGATAAACTGAAGGATGAAATGTTCCTTTATGTGTTGATGATGAATGTTTGTGATGAACTGAAGGATGAAGTGTTCCTTTATGTGTTGATGATGAATGTTTGTGATGAACTGAAGGATGAAGTGTTCCTTTGTGTTGATGATGAATGTTTATGATAAACTGAAGGATGAAGTGTTCCTTTATGTGTTGATGATGAATGTTTGTGATGAACTGAAGGATGAAGTGTTCCTTTATGTGTCGATGTTGAAGGTTTGTGATAAACTGAAGGATGAAGTGTTCCTTTATGTGTTGATGATGAATGTTTGTGATAAACTGAAGGATGAAGTGTTCCTTTATGAGTTGATGTTGAATGTTTGTGATAAACTGAAGGATGAAATGTTCCTTTATGTGTTGATGATGAATGTTTGTGATGAACTGAAGGATGAAGTGTTCCTTTATGTGTTGATGATGAATGTTTGTGATGAACTGAAGGATGAAGTGTTCCTTTGTGTTGATGATGAATGTTTGTGATAAACTGAAGGATGAAGTGTTTCTTTATGTGTTGATGATGAATGTTTGTGATGAACTGAAGGATGAAGTGTTCCTTTATGTGTTGATGATGAATGTCTGTGATAAACTGAAGGATGAAGTGTTCCTTTGTGTGTTGATGATGAATGTTTATGATAAACTGAAGGATGAAGTGTTCCTTTATGTGTTGATGATGAATGTTTATGATAAACTGAAGGATGAAGTGTTCCTTTATGTGTTGATGATGAATGTTTGTGATAAACTGAAGGATGAAGTGTTCCTTTATGTGTTGATGATGAATGTTTGTGATAAACTGAAGGATGAAGTGTTCCTTTATGTGTTGATGATGAATGTTTGTGATGAACTGAAGGATGAAGTGTTTCTTTATGTGTTGATGATGAATGTTTGTGATGAACTGAAGGATGAAGTGTTCCTTTATGTGTTGATGATGAATGTTTGTGATGAACTGAAGGATGAAGTGTTACTTTATGTGTTGATGATGAATGTTTGTGATGAACTGAAGGATGAAGTGTTCCTTTATGTGTTGATGATGAATGTTTGTGATAAACTGAAGGATGAAGTGTTCCTTTATGTGTTGATGATGAATGTTTGTGATGAACTGAAGGATGAAGTGTTCCTTTATGTGTTGATGATGAATGTTTGTGATGAACTGAAGGATGAAGTGTTCCTTTGTGTTGATGATGAATGTTTGTGATAAACTGAAGGATGAAGTGTTTCTTTATGTGTTGATGATGAATGTTTGTGATGAACTGAAGGATGAAGTGTTCCTTTATGTGTTGATGATGAATGTTTGTGATGAACTGAAGGATGAAGTGTTCCTTTATGTGTTGATGATGAATGTTTGTGATGAACTGAAGGATGAAGTGTTCCTTTGTGTTGATGATGAATGTTTGTGATAAACTGAAGGATGAAGTGTTTCTTTATGTGTTGATGATGAATGTTAGTGATAAACTGAAGGATGAAGTGTTCCTTTATGTGTTGATGATGAATGTTAGTGATAAACTGAAGGATGAAGTGTTCCTTTATGTGTTGATGATGAATGTTAGTGATAAACTGAAGGATGAAGTGTTCCTTTATGTGTTGATGATGAATGTTTGTGATAAACTGAAGGATGAAGTGTTCCTTTATGTGTTGATGATGAATGTCTGTGATAAACTGAAGGATGAAGTGGTCCTTTATGTGTTGATGATGAATGTTTATGATAAACTGAAGGATGAAGTGTTCCTTTATGTGTTGATGATGAATGTTTGTGATAAACTGAAGGATGAAGTGTTCCTGTATGTGTTGATGATGAATGTTAGTGATAAACTGAAGGATGAAGTGTTCCTTTATGTGTTGATGTTGAATGTTTGTGATAAACTGAAGGATGAAGTGTTCCTTTATGTGTTGATGATGAATGTTTGTGATAAACTGAAGGATGAAGTGTTCCTTTATGTGTTGATGATGAATGTTTGTGATGAACTGAAGGATGAAGTGTTCCTTTATGTGTTGATGATGAATGTTTGTGATGAACTGAAGGATGAAGTGTTCCTTTATGTGTTGATGATGAATGTTTGTGATAAACTGAAGGATGAAGTGTTCCTTTATGTGTTGATGATGAATGTTTGTGATAAACTGAAGGATGAAGTGTTCCTTTATGTGTCGATGATGAATGTTTGTGATAAAATGAAGGATGAAGTGTTCCTTTATGTGTCGATGATGAATGTTTGTGATAAACTGAAGGATGAAGTGTTCCTTTATCTGTTGATGTTGACTGTCTGTGATAAACTGAAGGATGAAGTGTTCCTTTATGTGTTGATGATGAATGTTTGTGATAAACTGAAGGATGAAGTGTTTCTTTATGTGTTGTTGATGAATGTTTGTGATAAACTGAAGGACGAAGTGTTTCTTTATGTGTTGATGATGAATGTTTGTGATAAACTGAAGGATGAAGTGTTCCTTTATGTGTTGATGTTGACTGTTTGTGATAAACTGAAGGATGAAGTGGTGATGTTACCTTGTAGCCCATGTTGTGTGTGCGGTACCACACGCTGTGTTGCTGTTGGTGTTGCTTAGAAACGGTCTGCTGCCTTCAGGTTCCCCTCATCTCCTCTGGAAATATATGTTCACATATAAACAGTCAGCTTTCTGCACGACAACATCTTTCACTTCCCCTCTTAAACATTTGCATAAAAGCTACTCATACTTATTTCTTAAGACTTAAAAAATGCTCTTAAATTTAAAACAGAAGCTCCCTAAAAAACAGAATTGGTCACAATTAATATGTATTTAAAAAAATGGGTTTTACTTATGTTTTTGCAACCCTCCAGCGATCTCTCTAGTACTGTGCAAAATTGAAAAAAAGTACAAATTTGAGGTACTTGTACTTTACTTGAGTACCTTCTATTCATGCTACTTTGTTAGCATGATTCATTTCTAAGATTGTAGTTAATTTAAAATGTAAACGTTCTCTTAAATTAAATTTAGTGGGAGGTATCGGTACAGTGTGCAGATCTTTTGTCTGACTTTTGCTTTAAGTACTTTTACCCAAAAAATAAATCATCATGTTTAGATTCTTACTTTGAAACAAAACCTGATTCCTAACTTCTCATTTTAGCTGCAACACAAAGTCAGATTGTAACATTTGTTGTGTACTTTAATAAATGTGTAGTTTTCTTTAACTCACCCTTCACATACATCCTAACTTATCTAACAGGTTAATCAGATTTTCTGCTTGTTGATCTCTTTAATATTGTTAAAACTGTAAGAATTCATCATGAGACACAACATTAACACACATTTATGTCTCTAATATCAGCTGTTATTTTAACTCTCGTTTCATCACCGTTGACCTTCAGCTTCTGTGACTTTCCCCAGAAATCAGACATATGAAGTACAGCTTTCTGTCGTCCTTCTTTATCTCGAGAGGTGATAGTTTTATCTTCTGTGGACCATCATTGCAACAAATCCTTTGTGTTTCTCAAGGAAATTGTTCAGCGGGCAAGTAAGTGCTCATCTATCCTACGTGCAGTAAACACATCTTAACTGTAATAAACCCTCTTAAACCACCTTTATTCTGCTTATTTCTGCACTTTTTCTTTAATTTATCACACACACGTTTTATTTTGTTTTGTATTAAATGAGAAAAAAAAAATGTAATAAGAAAATGGGGTAGAAAGAAAGGAAAATAACTATACGTATATATAAAAATATATTTATTTTATGAATCTATTTTTAGAATAATTTATTAAAGGCAGGCCATCACCATTACGATACACTGAGATCGATCGACTGATAGATTCATTGATAAATACATAGACGTGTTCATGCGTCTCCATCTTATCTGTGTTTAGCTCATCTGCGGTGTGACGCTGATATTCGTTGACCTGTGTTAAGTGATGCTCCTCCGTCTACCGCGCGTCCTTCCTCTGGATTTATCGTCGCCACGGTACCGAGCAGGTTGTTGTTGTTACCGCCGCCATGTTTCCCGGTCCGGTCCGAGGCCGCTGTCGGTGTCCGGTGGCATTTGGAGAACCGGAGCTTTCTGCGAGTCCTCCTCTCTCTCCTCTCTGCCGCCGCACCGAGAGTCAAGCTGGCGACAGGAAGAAGAAGAAAGCGTTTCCGTCAAGGTTTTTCAAAATAAGAGCGGTAGATGGCTTGTGAGGATTTCTTCCTTATGTAATGGCATGAAATAGTTGATAGCAAAATGGAAGTACATTTACTAAAATACTACAATATTACTACTACACCACATCTCAGAGGAAAATGTTGTACATAAATTGTACATAATAAATATACTTAGATATATTTATTTCATAGCTTTAGATACTTGTTACTTTACCGATTAAGATTGTTCATACAAAAAATAAATTATAATATTTTAAATTTGAAGTAGCTTCCCTTTTTCCAGATACAAAAAATTCATAAATTTATACATAAAAATAAGAATTTAAGAAATAAATGTTGATCATTAAAAGGAAGTTCATAAATAATGATTATTTAAGTGATGTGTACATCAAAGCAGCACTAACTGTTTTTCAGTAAATGGGCCGATCTTCAAAATTATGCTTTTACTTTTAAATAATTTTAATGCAGGACTTTAACTTGTAACATAACATTATTATACTGTAGTAATGGTACTTGTACTCCAATAAAAGCTCTGAATACTTCTTCCACCACTGCCTGTAGGGAACTTCCACATTTCTTGGTTTCACCAATGACGTATTTCTCTTATATTTTATTTTGAAGGGAAGAGATAATCACCTGATATCCTGTCCTGGTTTACTGAATTCTGTGTAACTTGACAGATTTCTCTGCAGCAGCCAAGACACGCAATTTCTCTGCAGAGAGAAGATGATGAAGAGAGAGGGAGAGAGAGACAGAGAGAGGGAGAGAGACAGACAGACCAATCTATCCTGTAACAGTGATTGATTATTGAATGTCATCACTATTACCAATACTGTCATCATACCATACGAGTATTATTGTAGTATTGGTTATATTTAAACAATGACGATGGGAATGTATTTCTCTACATAAACCATGTCCTTTTATTTTGGTTTGATTACGGTAATGTACTTAAAAGTGAATATATATATATATGTAATAAATAAATATAAATGTAGATGTTACAGCAGTGCAATAAATACTGTTAGGATCTAGGATCGAGGTAAAGCTTTATTTACAGTAATAAATACAACAGAACAAGATTTAATAAAGTAAAAGATGAGTTCCCTGACCGGGAATCGAACCCGGGCCGCGGCGGTGAGAGCGCCGAATCCTAACCACTAGACCACCAGGGAAGGTTAAACGCAGTGATGACATCATCGTATTCGTAATACAACTCACCTACCACTACTCGCATGTTACGCACACATCTGAAGGATGTTCTGCGCGAGCTTTTCGTCTTATTTCATTGGCGGAGTGGAAAACCTGGTTATCGTAGCCAGTGCTTATAAGTGCTTGTCTTACCTGTTCCGTGTTCACTATCTCCATGCTTCACGTTTTTGGACATTTAATAATGATGAACGCTACTGGTCACTTTATAAATTAACGGTTATTTTCTTCCCCGTTCTGTGACTGTCTTTTCGCTGGCTTAGTTAGCTTGTTTCGTACGGTTGTTGTTGAGAGTTTCACCGTGAAGAGTTATGAAAAAATATCTCGTCGTGTAGAATTCGTTCATGTTTAAATACCCACAGATCTGTCTGTCTTGTGTAGGACCTCGTGGCGCAACGGTAGCGCGTCTGACTCCAGATCAGAAGGTTGCGTGTTCAAATCACGTCGGGGTCAAACATTTTAGATGCTTTTATATATATTGTTTTTTTCATTATACATTTAATCAGAATATATGCATAAAGACCTGAGGCACAAGCACGATACCTGAAGAAGTACACAGGTACTCAGTAGTAATACCACAGTGTGGAAATACTCAGTGGTGGAGGAAGTATTCAGATCCTTCACTTAGCCCAAGCAAAAGTACTGGTTCATATTTAATATGATAGTACATTTAGTCAAGCACATTACTTAAAGTTCGTTACTTGAGTATTTTTCATTTTCTGGTACTTTATACTACTTCTGGTACTTAATACTATGAACAGCAGAAACAGAGTGAAAATTATAGATTTAATAAAAAAAGAGTGAAAGTTTCAATACATTTTATAAATATTATAAATTGTATAAATAAATATTTATACATTTTTAGAAATATAATTCAAGCAGATAATCTTTCATTCAAAGTGTGTGCAGAGAATAATTTGAGGAAAGAGTGCAGATATAAATGTTTTATTATACATTTATTAAGCAAATAAATAAAATAAAACAAAGCTCTATTCTATTGATGCTCGGAAATTAATCTAAAATCTTCTATTATAGGCAAAAACAAACATATAATTATTTTCTCAATATAAATACACTGCGACCAAATATAATTCAACTTTATTAACTAAGAAATGCAGCTTCTTAAATACTTAATAATTAAATGTTTTCTGGAGAAATTAAATATAGTTTTTGGTGATCAGGTCTTAAAGGAATAGTTTGACATTGATATTTGGAAATATGCTCGTTCGCTTTCTAAAAAATGTTAGCCTAGCTTAGCACAAAGACTGGAAACGGGGGGAAACGGCTAGCCATGGGACCGGTTACTTCCTGGAGTCTCCACTGGTTGACTAGACAACATAATCATAGTTATCTTTAGAAGAAAACAGCACATTTACAGATGAGAAATAAAACTGTTATTTAAAATGATGTCTTATCACTAAACAACAACTTCAGGGTTGTAAAATGAATATAAGATGCAAAAATTAACATTGGGATCACGAGAAAAATCGAATTTACAAGAAAAAACATGAACATCTATGAGAAGAAGTAATTAAATCACATGGCTTCACTTCACAATGCTGGATCAACCTCATCACACGCTCACTGTGTTTTACCTGCAGATTTGAGTTGTTTTCCTCCTACATTTCTGAGTTTTTTCTCGTAGAATTTAACCTCTTTAATCTCTGAGAATGTCCGAGTTTAATCTTTCAAATTCTTATTTTAAGAATATTACACCCCTCCCCCTCCTTAATCTATGATAATCTCAGACCGTAATGAGAGACGGAATAACACGTTGGTTTTGGTATATTCACAGAAAACATATAGAATAAATTATCATTTATACTCTAAAAGTCCCAATTTCCCCCCAAACATCACTAATGTTCCCTAAATTCCATAACGTTTACACTCCAATGGCCGCCTGCCTTTCTCCCTCAAACTGACCTCCCATTGCTCGTTCATTGCGTCTTTTTTTTGTGTT